>JACFYI010000417.1:375918-426850 GCA_014898755.1 Handroanthus guayacan
AGTTTACAGGCCCACAAAAACCGAGATTCCGAAAATCTCATTTGTGCTATGAACTAGACTCGCCAGAGTTCTCAAAAATTGTTCTCCTAATTGCTTCTTCCACATCAAGCACATACACAATAATGTAAATATTAAATTATCATTTAAGATTTTGTGTACAATATTATCAGGCAAAGGAACTCTCTTACGGCACCCTCTCAAAGTAATTAGTCCTAATTATACAGACAATGAAATTCAAATCCTCACCATAACAGCCACCTCAGACCTTCTATTTCGTATATATACTACTGCATAAGGGGAATTTCATCATCAAAGACATAGGGGAGAAGGCAAACCAGCGACTGAGAAGCACTTGCACTTTCCGTCGCCTGAATCGTTCTTATGATGGCTGATCGTGAGACGGTAAAGAGATCTGTATTTGTATGATCGGAAGAGAGGAGGAGATCTATAGATCCGAAAGGACTCATACCTTTCTTCTGTTCTACTGTCTTCGATTAGAGTCGCCGTCCAGAAGGGAAGGGGAGATAGGTAGACGAGGGCAGAAAGGTAAACAATGGCTGGGTTTGAGGTTATTTTGGTAATTGTGGGCACAATCTCACTTCACTGTTACATAATCTCACCCCAAACCATGAGATTGCAATCTGGTGTAATCTCTCTTGGCCCACCAGGCCACTCAAATTTTCGGGCTAGCCCGATTTTTTTATCTAACCTATCAAACACACATTTGAGGGAGTTGGGGTATGTTAATTGGGTCTAATGTGGGCTAATATCAACTATCAAACATCCCCTTAGATCATTACATTACTCTTCTCGCTTTAGGCCAAGTTTATGGATTCTAATTTCTAACACTTCTATTGGGCCACTGCGAGCCCATGGGATCACAAAAAAGTAGTTGTTTATGCGTTGTAATCTACCATATGGAGGCCCAATTCTTCTTTTCTTCTTTTGGTCAATGGCCTGGACTCAAATCCCACTTAAATACCCATTTTCTTATTTTTTCTATTGCTGTAATCTGGAAAAAAAAAAAAAAAGAAAAAGAAAAGAAGCTATTCATAAGATCTCAGGGATTTCATATGTTAAGAAAACAGGAATTAGTATAAAACAAAGTTAACGGAATAAGTTTTTAATTAATTATATAATCTCGGTGTCTCAAACTTTTTGGATGAAACTAGGTTTGCTCATCAGCTCATCAAATATTTATCGTGTCCCAAATTTAATTTTCATAATTACTTATGGCTTTCACTTACTAAGATGGAAATTATTTAGTTTTCCAAAAATAAGCAATCTACGAGCAGTGGAGGCTAAGGTGGGGGACCGGCAGACTGGTCCGGGCTTGATGAACTGCAAGACCACCAAATCTTCCAATGAAGTGTGCGTGTGAGTTGTGACCAATTCCATCCATAGTTTTGGTGTGTATACATGTACTAGATCAATGATAAACAATTAGTTATTTTAGACCTATACATTATATTTTGAATTAAATCAATGGTGAATATAACTTTAAACATAATTGAAAATGAAAAAGAAAAAAGTTTTTGATATGTTTTGTAACTTGAACAGGAGATATGAATATTTTCATGTTCTAGCTAGACCTTTAGTAGGAAGATTGGCAACAATTCAAATTCTCTGTTCCAATAGGCATTTTATTATTATTATTTTTTTCTCATGTCATAATTGATAAATAACGAGTGTATAAGTGTTTTTAAAGTTAAATATTTAACGATTAATTGCATACACTTATTAGATACCCTAGATAGAATATATATATATATAATGAGAATAAATCGAAATAACGAAAGGGTAACTTTTTCCATTTTTGCTTTTTCCCCATTTGATGAGGGGCTTTAGTGGAACCATTAAAAAGTGAAGGATTCTTGATAGAATGGTGTAGGGTAAAAGGGTTTAATCATGAAATTAACTCTATATTATCCAAAAGTTAAGATTTATTATCTTTTTATGATTAACAAAATTTTCACCCAAGCATAACTTCTTTAATAACCAAATTTGCAAATACATATTGAATTAAATTTCAATTTTATTTTCATTGAAAAAGTTGCTCCTAACTTCCACAAGGACACATAGAAGTTAGCAATATGGGCTGAGAAGTCCAGCTTCTTTATGAAAAGTTAAGTCATGGAATAAAGAAACTCTGTCCCATGTCTCAATTTTTGGTACAGATATATCCATCAAGTAATTAACTATATCCACACAAAAATAAACCAAAGTCACAAAAAATGAAGAATTTCACTTTTTTGAACTTATCCCAATTATATATCCATTATGAGGGCCTCATAACCAAGATAAAACCTTCAAGTAATTGAACATCATCTAGTTTCAACATTATCTCTCTAACAATATTAGATTTTTCACAATTCCCACCATCTCTTCACCCCAAAAACCCCAATAAACAAGAAAAGAAAAATCCAAATATATATATAGAAAAGCCCCTAATCAAAAGAGAACACAAAAAAATAGTAGGGAAAATAAAAAATCATAGACCGCCCTCAATTTTAGATCATATACTTCTAGCCATCATTTCTTGAAATCTTCTATAGGATTCCTGTTTCTCCAACCTGAACTTCTCATGACAATTTGCAATGAACAAATCAGCAAGCTTATCAATTTCATTAATGGCGGCATCCTCATCATGACCCTTCTCCTCAAGCCACTCCAAGTACCTCGAGAGCTCGTTGGGCTCGTCTTCCATTACATCATAGTCAAACGACGTCGTTGGAACTACAGAATTCCAGTTAGAATCATAGTACACGTGCGAATTAGAATAGCTTGAGCACCAGTTATAATACAACCTAAAAGAGCCAAAAAAGAGCTTCTTCTGCTTATTGTTCTTGTTTTTCCTCAGTGGGAACTCTATAAAATGGACAAAGTGTATGTCTTTGAGGAGTTGGATTAGAACTGATTTTGCTTTTGTAAGGGCACGAGCAATGCGATACATGTGTGAGAATATGAAGGTTTGAAGAAGGGTTTTGAGTTTCATGGAGTTTAAGGAAGAAGAAGAAGAAGAAGGGGAAGAGGGAGGTTTGATATGAATGGAGATAAGTGTTTTGAGGGAAGAGGGGACAGCCATTTGAATGAGTGAGTCAGTGAGGGAGTTTAGGGTGTTGGTGTGGGGTAGAATGTGTTTTGTGAGGATGGAATATTGGAATTTATAGAGGATATTGGTTTCCAAAATGTTACTACATAGTAGGTGATTTAAATAAAAGTACCAACAACTTTGCAGGTTATGTGTTGAAGTGAGACTCGTTCTTTGTGTTTGTCTTGGGGTTTATAAATTTCTTGACCGGGGATTGTTTGGTGGACAAGATATCTGTCGCTACATTAACTAGATGAATATAATTTAGGTGCAAAATGAAGAAATATGGGTAAAACACTTCAAGAATAGTGCGCTTCTTTTTTTTTTTTTCCTTTTTGGATTTTAGGTATGATCAATTCGACTCGATCCAACTCATGACTCAATTGATGATAGCATACGTATCCAGTTGACATGTACGTTTCCGTTAAGTCACCTTATAACTAAATACCTATATACATCAATTATTGATTTGAGCATTAAAACATTTTTGCACGCAATTCTAACAACTCTGGGGCAATTCAAATAACTCTAGCCACAGTCAACTTTTCAAAATTTTAGATGGATTAGCTTGATTCTTATATTTAATTTGAATTCTATCGTTCAATCCAACCCGATACGGTTAATCAAAATAATAGCCAAATTGAGTGTGTTACAATAGGATGAGGGTCAAGGGGTGAAAAATATATACCATCCCGTATGTTAAGATCCACGGCACCTCGTATATAATTATATATGATCATGGAGATTTAAGAATTTCCACTATGTATCTTTGAACTTTTGAGGAAATTGTGAGAGATTAACACATGAGGTGGAAAAACGAAGGTGGGCTATGGCAAACAAAAACTAAAAGACAATATATATATATATATATATATAGTGGTCCATGCGAGATTTTATTTTATTAATAATATTTTCTTTTTATTAAAAATATAAGAAAGTGAATAGTAATAATATTTTGGGGCGGGGGGCGCCCCAAGTCTTGCGGCTGGGCTTTAGGAATCACAGGGCAGAGTGTGAGAAACTCGAAGAGATAAACAAGCCCGATTCTTCGGTGATATTAAAAAACCAATGACAAATTTTTATTGTAAATGTCTATTAATATGTTGTGATCAGACAACAGCTAAAGATCAAGACCTATTTACACTAGAAAACCTTTTAAGTTTTTATTTATGTATGACCAAAACTGAAACAGAGGATGATTATTAATAAGTTTAGGGACATTAGTCCAACTAAAGTGATCCATGATCAGTGTATTAAGAATTTAATATGTGCTTTCCACATATTGATATAATCCTTCCACGATCTTGTCTAACTTTGATTTATCTATATAGGCTCCATGTTTTCCGCAAATCTTTGTGATTGTTTGTTTGTAATCAATTGTTTGTTTTTAATCACCATCAGCCAGTTTTAAGCTGAGTGATATGGGGTAAATGGTTAATTTGACCTATTTACTATTGTCTTTCCTTAAAATGCCCAAACCTTGCACCGGATCCTTGTGTCTCGATCCGGTCCAAGTCGATAAAAACTTGCTTCTGGAGAATTGTTAACAATGTGATAAGATTTAGGACAATCAAGACTTGACATGATAGGACATATCAGTTTCACACAATAATAAAAAGAAAATCATAATTACATAAATGCATGCATTTTATATACTATCTACTTAAATTTATAACTTGCTTTGAGAATTCGATCTACTGTCCTTATTTAGTATCTCTGTTGTCTTAATTATTGAAGGATTCTTATTAGGTTCCAATGAACCCTAATAGAATTAATGAAGACCTTTTCGCTCTTGGAGTTCTGAGCAATCTTTTGGGCGCTGATATTGCATGTTTTTCTTTAAAAAAAATATATTATGAGGACTCGTAAATTATTTGATATAGGCATTACCCAAAATATCTTAAATTCAGAAGGTGCTCATGATCAGTTGTAATATATTTATCTTATTATATTAGGACTGCTCTAATACCAATAATAAATCTGGGTAGCATCTTGGCTCAAGTTTGATCTGCAAGCAAACATGAGTAAGATTTGTTGGAAACTTCGATTAAAATATTATTAAGTGCAGGATTATTATAAAATATAGTGGTAATATTTCTTTAATACAAATAATATAAAATTTAAACAAAAACGCCGTAGAACACAATCCAAGCTGACACAGGTTTGCAGTTATAATTCCAAGAACTAGCAACAAGATTCTCCCTCGTGATCCAAGTTAGGCCATCCTTCTATTAATTGCACTTAATTTGACTGTATTTAACTTTAGCTATGTATAGGGATCATAATTACAAATTCTAATAATTAAAACTAACCGTATGGATCAACTAGTTAAAGTTAATTAACTTTAAAACTATATTTAGTAGGTTACTTTATGCCATTTAATCCTAACTATTAAGTGGGTGTGAGATGCAACAACGTAACAAAACTATCAATATTCTCTTTAGAAGTCTTAATTTTTAAGTAGGACAAAAGAGAAAATGCAATGTGCTTATAGTTGCAGGGCTAGAGTCATATTTTTACATGTATAGCGTTTATTTATGATATACAATTAATAAATAAAACAATAATTGAAATAAAGGGATGGATATAAAGAATGATCTATATATCAACACATTGGATTCATTAAGGAAATTAATTCTCAAAGTCATTATTATATAACTACAAATTAATATTAGAGATTAATCTATAACAACCACCAGAGAAAATAAAGCAAAGACAAGGGAACTATTGAAACAGTATATGATTCACTTCAATTTTGTACCAAAAAGGTGAATTCAATCTCAATGGAAAATTGGGTTACGTCACCTTTCCTTTATAATATTCCCCATGGAACACTTTTTCACCATCATGGAAATTTTCATGTCATTCCCTAATTTAAACTTTTTCCAAGGGCATTAAGGAAAATTTTTGAAATCTCAATTTTGGTTTCTTTTCCAAATAGTGTTTGAAATATGCTTTTTCAATTGCCTTGCTTTCTTCTTTTGACTACTTTCTGATATTCACATTAATTATTGACAAAAACACCATCCATGTTATGTTTCTTTTTTTGAATTTTTTGGTACTCGTTAATCTTTATTTAGATCTTGAATTTGGTTAAAAAAATCTATTTAAAAATGCAAAAGTTGTGAAATATTATTAAAATATAATTAATTTTCCCACCCCGAATATCTATTTTGGTTGTGTGATAGTACATAAAGGTATATTTATCCAAAATTATTTTTTTCTAGTACCATTAAGATTTATTTATTTATTTATTTTAGGAATAGGCCCAAATGTGAGTTCCCCAACTCTTTTGATGCTATAGGAAAGGGGACGGGATCTCCTATTTCAAACGGTGTTTCATCTCGTATTCCATGCCTTTAAATACATGCTATGTGTATTGTATTTATTATTAAATATTTTTATAAGGAAATATTTAATACATGTGGCATGTATTTAAAGTATGGAATAGGAGATGAAACACCGTTTTGAAATAGAGGATCTCGTCCCGAAAGGAAAGGTACCATAGAGAGAAAGCAACATAATCATTGGAAACCTAAATGACTTCATAATTTCAATCATTGGCAAATGGAATGGTTATCAATCAAGAGTTCGATATAAACCAAAAGTTCTCATCAATCTACAATATGATGTATTTGCATACATCTTCACCTTAGGGTAGGAGGACATTGTTTATTTCTCGAGGTAACAACAAATGAGCTACATACATTGTTTTCATGTAACAAAGATTTAGCAAATAAATAGTGACAATAGCCATGTTGTCATCTCAACTACAAATAAGATTAATTTCAATAATTTATTGTACATCACATATTGTGTATTCCATGTGTGAAGTGATTTGAAACATCACAAATCCTCATGCTTGAGCATTTTTATGCAAAAAGTAATTGATAAAATAATGCAGTGCTGAGCAACTCAATTTGTCGTCAGTGATTTCAAATTTTTTCATATCTTATTATGACTTCACTTCAATCAAGTTGGTTTGAATTGATTTATCCTCTCATTCGTACTTGCATTGCTAAACAGCTCAATTTGTCATTAGTGATTCGAAATTCTTTTGTACTTTTTCAAGAGAAGTGCCTAGAAATAAAGGTTGGCAATTGATTATCAAATGATGTTTTACTTGTACTTCTACACATCATATTCTGAGTAGCATTTATCAACAAAACCACCATTTATATAATTTTTTTTTTCTAATATATTTAATGAAACAGGTGTAGAAGTACCATAAATTGGAAATTGAAAGTTACAACAAGATGAGAAGTAGGAGACCCACTATTCATGTCAATATGCCTATAGCTCTTTGAACTTTTAATCCTATTTTTCTTTAATCTATACCTATTTATACAATATGAGTTGCTAATTTATATGTTTCCATGCATACTTTTAAACGTATTCTCAATTTGAATTTACTATAGTAACCACTCACAACCTAATAATTTTCTACTCATATTAGATTATCTATGTAATTATATCAAATATATTACTCTATATAATCTAATTATTAAATACACGAAATGTTGATTATATCTTAAGATATATACATAAGTTATACTATGCTTATTTTATGCATATATATTTAGTGTACACTCGATGCTAATATTACATTATTATTTCAAAACAAATTTTAAGTCCATGAGACCCCGAAATATAGACTAAAAGCCAAGTAAAGTTGAAACCCACCAAAGGAGCCCATGAGGTCTAGTGTTAAAAGTCCAAAATTGAAGACCAGCCCAAGCCCTTCTCTGCTCAACAAGAGTTCGGCCGAAATAGCTACAATAATTAAGCTGAATCACTTAAAGCCCAATCTGTAGTGTAGTCAAAAGAGCATTTGAAGGTGTCCGTGTGCATATCGTGTTCTTTCCAGTTTCCACATATTCTGATGAATTTATGGTATTTATTCCTTTTTTTTTTTTGTTGATAAAAGTATGGTATTTATTCCTTATTCTTGGATTATGGATTTATTAACATGGGAACAATTATAAAATGATAATTATACCTTTAGTATATTTTTAATTATTATCTTCATCAAACACCTATGATTTTTTTTCTTTTTTTATAGTTTAACTGGGTCAGATTCGCCTTACTTGATTTGGTCTCTTTTTTTGAAGATTTTACAAATTTGAACTAAGAAAAATTTTTATTAAGTGATTCATCGATCCTATTTACTTATTGTACTTTCATTGAATCAAATTGACTTGAGAAACATCTTATCAACTTTTACTTCGTTAATCTGATTCTAAATTTAAAGAAGAAATTATCTCAAAAAAGAAAAGAAAATTGAAAGAAGGAATCTTTTCCCCTTAATATATATTTTTTAATTTATCTAATTTAAGATTTGCTACACACGAGATTATGAAAAGCCAAGGGCCCTCAGCATATTTAGGTACATGCTCTGGGCAGCCACTTGGAGAATCAAGTACAAAAATTCCTGCCTATAGTTGGATTCTTTGTACTACTATTCTCGCTACGACCTTAATTGTTCTTATCTCAAGATTTTTTATTTTTTATTTTTTATATTATTTATCTAAAAGAAAAGGACTTAGAATATATGTCTTCATCATAACTTCCATTCGGATTAAAAAAATTGAAAATTTTAATAATTTTAACCTAATGTAGATTTCAGAAGTGAGGAATGTGACAGTTGTCTTAAGTTATCAACAAAACTCTCCTATATCCGTCTCTTTATAGTTGAACTATGAATTGCGAAAGGAGTCATTTTAACAAGTCATTCTTATTATCTCTGGAACTATTATTACAAGACATTTATTAAAACATTTTATGTGACCTTACAAGTAAATTACCTAAAAAATCCTTGATCATAGGAAAAAAGCTAAACTGCTATTAAGATTGTTCCTTTAACATACGGGTTGAATATAATCGATTCAACTCAACTGTCTACCCTAGATAAGAATCGTTTGATGTGGTTATATGGCATCAACTTAGGAGAACTTCCGTACATGACTACATGAAAGGATGTCAGTTGAACTCCATAAATACTCCCCTCGTAGAATCCTAGCAATATTAATCACTTTATCAATTTTCTAGCATACACAAATTATATGTAGACTCCTTATTTGACCATATTAACTTAACCATCAAAAGGGCTTTGCTGGATGCTTCCCAACGTCCCAAACGTATTTGATTTGTTTTCATAATTAGAAAGATTACTAGTTTTTAAAGGTTATTCGTCTAAACATGAAAATAGACTGTTTCAAATATAACTCACTGTCATATTCCAAATCAATATCTAATTACAAATACATCACATCATTCTTTGCTAATAATTATACATTCTAACAATACATAAACCACCACTTAACCATCACATGCATGCATATAAACATGTCAATCCTTAGATTTTTTTTTTTTAATTTTTAATTTTTTATTTATACCTCTTAACGCGTGTCAACCACGAAGAATAAAGTAACTTTCTAATTCTAACACCTTTTCATGGGAATTGTTCTTCCATAAGCCGTGGAAAATCCCATTGAAAAACCCAGAAGAAGAATACTATCCACTCTTTTAAACTTCCCAATCAAACTCAAGATCCATTAACACTCAAATTAGTGGGCACAATTTGAGGTTCTTTTTCAGTGATAAATATCATGAATAGCATACTTAGCTAGAGGTGAAGTAGTCAGCTACGTGGCATGCATTATTTAGTTTACGGGTCTTATTTTTAATGGCATAAATTATTCTTCTTGTCCAAAATGCAGACGAATCTGAACATTATAAAAATTGCATTATTAAATGAATTGCCAAAGAAAAAGCAAATTTTCGTAATATAAAAACATCTCAAAATTTCGAAATGAAGCATCTAATTCCTTCTGTGTCAATTCGTTACATACGAACAAGAAAATGAAACTTTTTGAATCCTGAAATGGGGTAGTGAAAGAGATTGATCATTATGATTCCAAACTTATTCTTTTCACATTTTTCTGCAAATTATTCCGTAGAAATCACAATTTGCACAATGGGATCCAAATGAGATGTTCTTTACACATTCCTAGCAAGATAATTTTGTCATTTTCTTGCAACATTAATTGTGAAAACTAACTGAAAACAACTAAATGTATGCTAATTAATAGATAACAACTATGAGCGTGTTTACACTTTGTCAATTTTTTATTTTTTTATTATTTTTTGTTGTACTTAATTACCATCTAAACAATATATGTTTTGATATCTTGACCTTGCCATACATGACCTAATTTTAATGAAATATTCAATTGAAATTCCATGTTAATTCCAAAAATTGTGGGAAAATATGCGAATGTCATGGTTACATGAGACTATAATGTTTGACAGGTGACTAACATGCCCACAAATTAAAATGGACAGTTTTATTACCTTAAAAGATGGCTCGTTTATCGCATATGATGTAATTACTATCAAATACTTCGTCAGAACTAACGGGAATATTTATGGTATGGTAAATAAAATTGTGTAGTTTGAATGATAAAGTATAATATCATGCATAGTTCGAACAACTAAATATTTTCCCTTTTTTGGTTTCGTCTCAATGAAATAAAGTTGTATTAAGAATATCTGTTAGACTTTTCTGGTAGCCAAGATTATCAACATCCAATCTGGGACAGAAGTCCTTTCTTTTTTTTAGTATTCAACCTAATGATACCACGCAATCTTTTAGAGGGTTGTATAAAATATGTGTCCTTTGAGAAATCAAAGGGGCATCATATAAGTTGGCAGTATGACCTAAAATGACAAAATGTCTTTTCTTATTGATGAATCACCATATGTGTTTTCTTATTTCTGCAGTTGCCCCTTTTTTTTTTTTTGATAAGATTCTGCAGTTGCGCATTGAAAATATATATATATATATATATATTATGGTACTATATTCTTGACAGGTTAGGAAACTCTTCTCTCTTTTTTCCACATCTGCTGCCTGCATTACCAAGTTGGCTAAGGATGAGTCATTTGTTTATCTGGATAAATTAAGAATCGTATTACTCATAGTCGCAAGCATATGATGTCCCCTTATATTTCTTAATTCTATAAATGTAAGAAACTTTAGCTCAAATTAGCATGATCATTTCTCTATTTTATTAATTTAATTATATATTATACCGACATGATCGGGCCGTGGCGTATTGAAACTAAATCATCTAATTTTCCCTTTGTTTATGTCATATTTTCATGTTCAACTTCCTTCGAATTAATCGAAATAATGTATCAGACATCATGTAACATCATGTATTCTTTCAAAGTGTCTGAAGACTAAAAACCATTGTTGAGTTTGAACTGTTAAGGGACAATTAGATGAAGACATTAATTAAGAAAAGGGACACCCTCATATATAGATAAATTATGACTTTGTGAACTTTGAGACACTGTCTGGAAAGAATTTGATCAGGAGCTCTTTATGTTGTTCTTGGATACCTTTTACTATCATTCTTCTGATTAAGACTCCTTGTTTTTCTGATACAATTCTTTCATGAGTGAATTGCATATTTTCCCCCTGTGATATTTCGAAATAGCACTAAGACTCCCGTGAAATAAAAACTAGCAACTAAACCCCTTGCATGGGGGGCAAAGTGCTATTTTTCAAAAAACACGATGAGTTTATGTGGATATTGTCTAAAAAAATACGGGGGTTTAGTTGCTAGTTTTTATTTCACGGGGGTCTTAGTGCTATTTCGAAATATCACGGGGGGTAATATGCAATTCTCTCATTCTTTCATTCTTACGCGTTAACAATTCAATTTTAATTCTCTGATATCTTCAATATGACACTCTAAACATGTCTAATTGCCGAATTCTTGAGATAAAAGAACAAAAGTGCGATTCCCTTGTCGCCATCAGATTCTTTGATTTATACAAACTTTTAGTTTTTATAATTTCTAACATTAAATCAAGTGTTCAAGAACCAAAACAATGTTATTAACTTTATTTAATCTTATTAATTACACAAACCACATGTTACAAACTGATAGGTCTCGGACATTTCAATCTAGTCTAGCTGTCTTCTTCTTGTTAATATGTTGGCGTCATTGGATCTTTCGAGGATTCATTTGTTGTCATTTCCGAATTCATCTTACAGATAATGAAGACCTCCAAGGACAATAAAAGATAGAACTTTCATGGGATTGTCGTATTCTATTGCAGTATAGCCAAAAATTTTCTACGTTTGGTGGCGTATTAGTTATCAAATGATAATGACACGGGATAAAAGTTACAAGAATCCAGCCATTGTTTCTAAAATATAGCCGTAGAGTTTATAATTATATGGTTACGACCTAAACTAAGATGTTTATCCATGCTTAATTATGTAAACACATGCATAAACATTTTAGATAAAAGTAATTAGGTAGCCTGGTAATAAAATTAGGAGATATGCAAAAGTTCCCTTTAGAGGTTGCTAAGAAATAGTTTCTCTTGAATAAAATCTGACCCTTTAAAGCTTTTTATTCCGTGTTTTTAGCAGAATCTTTGCCTGAATGCAACATATTCTTTTTTACTCACGTTTTCGAATCTTAATATATATTTATATATATATATGTATTTATATATATATATATAGTTTTTCTATTTTCCTGGCTTTTAGATAATTCATAACGGAACCTTAGTATTGTTAAGTCGATTTGGATTCCCACTTTGTTACATCCAACTAGTTATCTCTTAATCTTTTTCCTTTAGATCTTGAATATATGCTTTGAAATAATTAGTTACACATGCCAATAAACAATATTCTTCGATTATTTTCTAAGTTGGAAAAAATATTGAGAATCATATAATTTAAATAGACAAGAGGGTCACAAAAGAATTATTATATTACTAACATGATATTTCTTGTTATGTACTAACCGTAGCTTCGGTTTTGTCAAGAGATCATTGTTTCAATCCTATCCAGTTAAGGAATAATTAAAGTTTCTCATTGAATTTTTGACATATTCATACTTATATATGAAGACTTGCAGCATATAAGAAAAGAATTTTCTTTCAAATTACATATTTCTACTGTTCATATATCTGATCTTCTGCTCTCTTTCCTCGCTGCCACATGTTCCAAAAAAAGCAACCAATGAGAGGCAAAGATTTGAATTTCAGTTTCTTTTTTCATTAGTCTTGAGGATTAAATAGAATATAAGTTATTTTCTGCTGAAAATTTTAGCTGATCATACTATAAATGAAGAGATTACATCAGAACTATGGATTTTCAAGTGATTTTACTTCAGAATTTCCTGATTGTTTTTCTCAAAGTTATGGTACTCAGCAGCAAATGGGACTTCATAATCAATCACAAGAATCACAACAACAGAATTCTTGGCCTGCAAATGCGTCCAGCTCCATCATAAGCAGAATAGGATCACCAGCTTCTGCTTTTTATGCAACCGAACTTTTTATGGGCTTATCGCAGTATGATTCTCAAGAAAATATCAAGAATTCGTATGAAGGAATCCCGTCTTACCAACAATCTGGAAACGGCTTATTTGTTGATTCACCGGCAAGAGCTGGTCCTTACATCAGGCCAGAAGTATCATATAGAAATCCATTCAGCAATCTTTCTGAGAGTGAGCAGCTTCTGCACTTAAAAAATAAGTTGTTAGCTGATCTTGATGATTCAAATATGAGAAGCCCTTCCGCTCCATTCGATTCACATCAAGATCTTGAAGTAAGTTTTTCAAGAATTCGTTGCATTTTTCAGTCTATTTTTTCAGTTTTGATCATTTTTCTATGATATTCAAACAGGTTCCGCAAAACTTATATACACCTCATTTTGCACAAATCAAGCAGTATCGAAGCCCAAATGGATGCCTCTCGACTAATAACTCTGGATCGTCTGGAGCAGTTTCGTCAAACAAGACTCGAATAAGGTGGACTCAGGATCTTCATGATCGATTTGTTGAGTGTGTGAATAGACTTGGTGGCCCTGACAGTAAGTGATCTTTATGATATATTTCCTTCACATAAAAGATGTCCAGTCCAAGACTGTTAGATTAATTCTTCATTAATAACATAGAGGCAACACCAAAGGCAATACTAAAGTTGATGGATACGGAGGGACTTACAATCTTTCATGTCAAAAGCCATTTGCAGGTACAATATGAATTCAATCCTCTCTTAAATTCTAATTCTTTGTTTAGCTTCGGTTCTGAATTAGTTCTTTTTCCATTTTTTGTTACTTTTCTTTGTAGAAATATCGAAATGCCAAGTACATACCAGAATCAGTGGAAGGTACATAAATTCTTCGTCCTCAAAACCTTAGCCTTCTCTGGAGATGCATTTTGTTTATTTTCTTTTTTCTTCTCCTGCAGGAAAATCTGAGAAGAAAACTAGTGTAAATAATGCAGCACAGATTGATATCAAAACGTAAGTTATATTGTGGTTTTGGCTCAAAATTAGCATTTTATTCTTCGTCAATTTTAAGTCTAACAAGTAGCAAAGTACAAATTTTTGTTCCATCCCACTTAGTTTATTGATACAGAGAACGATTCTAAAATCGTTTTGCAGCGGTATGCAACTCAGGGAGGCGCTCCAATTGCAACTAGATGTTCAAAGGCGTCTTCATGAACAACTAGAGGTAGCTCTAATTAATGTTTTTTGCTTTTGAATGAACAATAAGGAACAAATAGTTTAATGACTTTATCCTCTTTTTTACTGTTGTAGATTCAAAGGAACTTGCAGTTGAGGATTGAGGAACAAGGGAAGCAGCTGCAAATGATGTTTGATCAACAAAGAAAAACAACAGAAAGTCTCATGGAAACAAGAAATAGTAACAACAAATGTCCTAACAACTTATCCACCACTACAGTTGAAGAAGATCAAGAAGTTCTTCTTTTGGATGGTTCTGATGATGATATGATCTTTCCATCCAAGATAAGTTAGATGCCAACCAGGACAAAAATTCTTGATTTTCGCTAAGCATCGTTAGCATCCATTGAGGTCAAATCAAAGTGCTGTCTCCTACAACAGAATTCAACCAGAGTCAATAATCAATGCAATCAAGAAGAGCTTTTGTGAAGCAACCCGTTGAGTCTGAGTGAAAACCAATACACGACATTTGGAACGTGGGCTTATCGCACACGTGCTTGTAGTTTCGTCATCTTGTGTGCATATACTATATATACATGAATGCATCATTCGAAAAAACTGGTTTTTTGTCTTTGACCTTGAGTATACATCTTGTATACTCTGATATATTTTGCCCTTTCTTCCCATTTCTGTGATCCGTCAGTCGGTTTTGCATAAGATCAAGATTTGAATCTTTGTTAGAGTTTCGAATTCGGTATCATGAAAGCATTGGGCCTGTACAAAAATTCAAAGGGATCTTGATTGCCTTGTTGAGTGCAGAACTGGACAGAGTGAAATGAATTAATACTCAAGTATGCCAAAATTCTTGTCTATTCATGGACAAAAACCAGAAGTGGAACAACCTAACTTTCTGAAGTTGAAGACGTGCATACGCATAGTTCAAACAAGATTGTGGAATGGGGCTCAACTCTCAAAATGGTAAAAAGAAACAGATAATTTGAGGTAAAATGAAAGAGAATTAAACCAACTGCATAGTGGAAAGTCATAATAATACATTTTTGCCTCTGTACGTGCCAGTTACCTTGAGACCTATGTGCTCCCACCATATCATTCAATAGAGTTAAATACATAAGCATTCAGTTTCCACAAACATCAGTTGTGAGAATTTACCTATAATTTATGTCATTCCTACAATCTTCTCGTCGAAATCAACATGTCCGTGTAAGATTGTTCGTTGATACGCAACGCTTCTAGGTTCATGTGAACCCCAAAAAGTTAATAGCTGACATGGTGCATTAAACTGTGGAAAGAACTGGCTCTCGAATCATCAAGAACGACCCCGTTCTTGTTAAAGAAATGGGCTCGTGGAGTAAGAGTTAGCTCACCACGAGATCAAAAGAGTAAAGAGGGTTCGAAAAGCAGGAAGGATCGAAGCAAATTTTCTGTTAAGATTATCTCCCCGAATCCTTAATGAGTCGACAACTGTTGTTGGAACAAAAGATTGGGCTTTTTGTAAGAGATTTTGGGCTACAAAAAGTGCCCGATTGTGAAGCTTAGGCTTTTAATGCATAAATGGCCCGAAGCACTCGCCCGTCGAGCTCAGGTGAAAGACTCGTGAGGACTTGTGTAAATTATCATCCAAGATGGCCTGAATTTTGTGAGAAACTGAAGAAAGAAATATATTCTTACAAACAATAAATGAGATTATCTGCATTGTAAGAGCCCACTTCTTCTTTCGATTTCAATCAACATATACTCTTGATAAGCCAAAACTAAACATAACACCAGATATATAACAGAATTTTGAATACTTGTATATATATTGGGCCACTTCTCAAATTTTGAAGACGTGATTTTGAGCCCACCAGCCCATAATCTTTAGCACATTCGCGCCAAATTCAGACGTGTTGTGAATATGAGATGGTGACAAAAAGGGCTACTGGATCCGGTTATCAGTTTATGGAACCCAGCTTGCTCAGCGTGTGGGACCCATCCCAGAAAGAGATTTAGCCAGCTCAACAAGATATAGGGGCATTTCCGTCATTCCGGCGCAGACAGAATTTTAACAAAAAGATCCCCCTTTTGGGTTTCTAAAATTCAACTACCAAGCAAAGAATATTACTGTACGGTGTGATTGTCATCATGACTCTCATTTAATTTAACAAATAATAATAACAATCGGCACTAATGTGACCTACTAAGTTCCTTTCCTTTGTTTGAAATATAAGATTACCTAATTTGATAACTAAAAAAAAAAAATCCCCTAAATATTTGAACAGTAATAAATACTAATAATTGCGTGCTCAATGTGTGTGCTTAAATTTTTTATTTTACAAAATTAAATATATTTATGTCTTTTAAATAATAGTAAATCCTTTTTAATTATTGAAATGTTATTGCATGCATTTATTAAAGTAGGAAAAAAAAAACGAAAACAAAATAAGTATAAAAGAGGTAAGTTAAAAATGGGGGTTTGTCTTATTTTTTAAGATTATTTTGTCATTATCTTTTAAAAGGATTAATTTTATCAATTCATAGAAAAATATATCACAGATAATTATCCAAGAGTTTGATGCTTTATATATTTTACAGATATAGAGTTATTTGTAGTGGGAAGCAATCTAATTACATTAACAAAAGAAAAAGAACTTTAGGAATATATTATTGTTGATTATGATTTTAATTTTACTAAAAATCCTTTAAAAAAAGGGGGAAAAAAAAAACAAGAGGAAAAATGACAAGAGAGCATAACCCCAGGTTTCTTTTGGCCCACAGTCTTGATTGTATTTGGAAAATTGGAGTGGCCGAACCATACAGTGAATAATTATTCTAAAATTTTTATGTTCAATATCTTTATGGCAGTGGACAATGATTCTAAATTTGTTTTGTTCTCAAGTTACCCTTAGCATGTCACCAAACTCTCCCATTTTTCTATCTTGAAAGTTGAATAATAAATAATTTTTTTATATATTTTAACATAAATGTTTTCAAACTTAGGGTAAGAATAGACAGGATTTATTTCAGTTATTTAGACATAAAAAAAATAAATAAATCGAATCTTAAGAACTGAAGGAGCCCAATATCATTTTAATCAATTTGGTTTTAACTATTTTTATTTACATCATGTATAGACCTTAATTATAATTATTCTTAAAGTCTCTAGTTTTAGTTTCTTATTAGACTATTTTTTTTCGAGGGAAAGACGATTAACACAATCAATTCTTACATCAAAATATTAAATTCATAATATTCGGAATCAATAACTAAAAAGAAAATCTTTTACCAACATACTATACAGTAGAAAATCTAACCAAACTACTATTAAGCAGAATAAAATATTTCACACGTGTTTGAAAAGAATCGAACTCATGACCTTATGGTCATGAGACATCCTCTTAAATAAATGAGATATATTTATTAGACTATTATGAGATATATCTCTTTTACATTAGTTGCAAAAGGAAAAATAAATGAAAAAGATGTTGTGAAAAATTATTTTCTTTCTTGATGTTGTCAAAGTAGTGGTACTGAAACTGATATCCAAAAGTTTGAATGGATTATCTTACAACAGTTTTTTCATTTTCAATTGGCCAATTTTTCTTTACTTTTTTCCTTTATATTTTTGAATTAATAATATTCGTCTTCAATTATACTTTACCCTAATTCCCAAAGAGCCTATGAAAAAATATATAAAAATAAATTCACACGCTTTCTTTTTTGCTTTTTTTTTTTTAATTTAATGTTAAATAAATTAACACGCTTTCACCGCTTCTTACTTTTAACTATTTAGAAGTACATATTTCCTCTTCATTTCCTTTCTCTCCTCGTCCAGTCTATGCCTCCTTCAGCTCATAAGTTTAGTTCTATTTCAATCTTTTAATGGGAAAAATCCCTAATCTTTTCAAAGCTCAGTTCAATTGCTAATTCTTTTTCCTCCTTTCCGGATGTTTAAGTGATCTGGGCTTTCATTTTTTTGCCGAGTCAGATCAATTTCTTTATGTATTTCTAATTCATATTTCAATCAAACTTTCATCCTTTTACTTTCATTAAACTATTCATGCAAGTAGAAAAACACATCTGATTAGTGGATTCTTATAAGTATCTTTATTGGTACGGTAATATTCTTACAATTGTTGCTTCGATTAAGGATGCTAGTGGCAGCTGTTTCTTCTGAGGTCAGCTTCATTTGGTATGTTCTTTTAGTTTTCTTTATGTAATTCTTTAAGCATCCTATGTAATAGTTTCATCATAGTTGGTTCTTTGATGATCCTTTTTGTTTTAGTTTTCCTGGCTTGTTTTTTTTTTCTCTTTCTCAAAAGAAATCAGTTCTGAGGTATTGTCGTGTTATGCTGCTGTTTCTATTTTTATTTTTTCCTCCCTAACTCAGTGTTATGTGTAGATAAGCTTGCTAGATTTAGTATTTTATACCAAGCTCTAATGCTGAATTTTCCTCGTTTGAGTTTTATTAATAACAAATTTTTATTATTTCTCAGTCTAATTTAGTTTCCTAGATTGTTCTCATTAAATTCTTTAGTGGATGAGACAAGATAAGCTTTAGATTTATGATTTACCTAGTTTCCTTGTGCAGGCCTAGATTGACTTCCTCCGTGTTTGGATGACTTCCTCCGTGTTTGGACTTTTTTGTAATCATTTTAGTTTTCCTTGTGGACTTTTAAAATCTAACAGATTGTGTTTGTCATTGCAGATTTATAATTGTTTGTTTAAATTGCCGATTCGAAAAGATGGGTAGAGGGAGAGGAAAAGGGAAGAAACAATCCGGAGTTGCTGCCCGTGATGATACTGGAAGTGCCGAGGATGAGAAGTTGCCCGTGAGAAGAAGAGGAAGGCCACAGAAACCGTTGAAGGATGATATCGAGGAAGAGGATGAAGTTGTGAAGATAGAAGACGAAGATGGTGATGTTGAGGAAACAAAGAGTTCGGTATTGAGCAAAAGTACCAAGAATCAAGAGAATGGCAGGAAGAGGAAGAGGGCTTCACATGTAAAGGAAAATGTCGATTCGGTAAAGGAGGAAAGTGGAGTCGGAACGAAGACCAATGCTAATGTCTTGATCAAGTCCGTTGGATATAGACAAAACGGAAGCAGGAGGAAAAATAAGCCTAGACGGGCAGCTGAAGTTGGAGTTGAGTACAAATGAAGATTGTAGTGCACATCAAGAATTGAAGTTTTGTTGCTTATTTCGTTGGTTTTGTTTCTAACTTCATATTTTTGGTAATGCCTTTGAGAAGAATTCTTGAATTAATGGTTTTTGATCCGTGGAGAAGATTGCGGCAAATTTCTCGTGTTTCAGCTATTAGATAGCTTATCTAGATTCTTTATACAAGTATGTTGCATTTAGTAGCCTGAACCTTTTGCTCCCTTGAATTATATTTACATTTATACGTTTTATGTTGTAATTGTCTGATTATAGATAAAAACATATAGCACCGGAGAACATTTCCTAATGCAAAGGAGGTGAGGAAGCCTTTGGTGTCAGAACTTGGAAGGTGTATTGGTGAACTTCCTCTGCGGAGTCTGCTACCTATGATTCGGGTAAAATTTGAGGATTCGTCGTTCTATTTACAGAATGTGTCTTCTCCATAATGTAGCATGTTTGACGTTACCACTATGAAAGAAAAAAGTTAAGCTTTGTGCAGTTATATTGTGATGGGATTTTGTTATGTCTGATAAATATTTGGAGTGGCTTAATTATGTTTGATACATACTTGGAGATTTTATGCACTTCCATTTAAGTAACCAGAGATATGTCAGGATTAGGACAAAGATTTATGAACTAGAATTTGTCTTTTGTCATAACTTCCTCTTTGCTCAATTTTAGTTGCATCATTTTGGTGAAATGGAGCAGTTTTGCCCTCTCACTTAATTGATTTCTAGACTTCTGAAGGCTCTTATTTGAAGCCTGAGTGTTCATTTCTAGACAAGTTTAATAGAGGCAAGTCCTATGATGTATGGTGACATTAACGTTTAGATTTCTCAAGACACCGAGGGTCTTTGCTTTAGCACGTGCACTTGGCAAGTATAAAATTGGAGATAAAACAACATTGTGCAATATAGGATCTTAATCGATGCTTAGGCAACATCCTTCAATCTTTGCATTTGTTTTCACGAAAACACAAGATGAAATAAAAGATTCAAACGGTATTTTAAATGGCTTGTGCTATAGGGTATTGCCAAGTTGTGCTCATATCATTTAATAACGAGATTCTCGCGAAGTTCAACTAAAGCCAAATGGATCATCAAGTATATAAATCCAAAGTTGGGCCTTGTTTTACGTAAGGCCCATTAATTTGTCAAGAGTGGTCTAAAGAAACATAATTAGAACAACCCATATTTCAAAGCCCAAATCCAAAAAGGTGTTCCTTAAACGCAAAGTTCGGGCAACTGTTGATGAACGTCTTGCAATCCAATGAACTATATGCATTTGTGTCTCACATCATGCATTCAATGTTTCTTAATAATTTTGAACTACTCAAAATTTCTCATAGTCCTTGTCGAAAAATTTAATCCCATGTTGTCGACTTAAAGGAGGAAAGGACCATTTGAAAAAAAAAAAAAAAAAAAAATTGCAAGGAACCTTCCCAAAAGTTATCTAAGTATTCCCCACAGCTTCGAACCCCACCCCAAATTTACGGTTACGATACAACACAACCCGTGTTTGGCTAAAGAATGTCGCCTCCACTAGAGTCACAGGCCCGTATAACTAGGCTCGCAATTTGATTAGATGCGACTTTATTACATTGAACTTTTTTTTTGATAAATAACTTTATTACATTGAACTTAAAAACATATATTAACTATTTAAAATCTTATCTCATAATTGAAGATATTGAATCAATTTATAAAATGCCTAGTTCTATCTCATTCAATTGAGACAAATTTGATAAGGATGAAGTTGGGTCACTCATGATGAATGTTGACGATAAAATTCCTTGTGAAGTGTGAGCCTTTCATAATTATATATAAATCTGGTGATCATTGAACGTGTATTAGGGGTCTCAAGAAGCTTTATTAGTTGCTTGATTCATTAAAATATCTTTTCATAATGACAAAATTTT
The DNA here is from genome assembly GCA_014898755.1 of Handroanthus guayacan. NCBI lineage: Eukaryota > Viridiplantae > Streptophyta > Magnoliopsida > Lamiales > Bignoniaceae > Handroanthus > Handroanthus guayacan. The sequence goes on from JACFYI010000417.1 coordinate 397,583, forward strand.
CACTGCCAGATAATATGTCACATTGTTGAATTATTCACATCTGTTACATCATCACATACTGATACGGTATTAAACAAATTTCTCATCAACTATGAATTTCAAATTCCTGAATTTATTTATTTTTTGTTAATTATCTCATGCCAATTGCCATGGACAGGCAGCAGCCATGCTATTTTCTGTGAATGACAGATTATTTTTATTTGGATATGATGTTACATATCCTTCGTAATCTGACCACACCCAACTATTAGCAATTATATAATTATTTAATTGCCACGAGTTCAGGTTTGTGTCAGTTGCCACCATGGAACAAAATTTATCATATGATCTTCTACCTACCAAAGTGGCTAACATAAGTAAATTTTCACGACATAAAATCTTAAGATATTCTCACAAAGTACTTGTCATAATTTCATGAGATAAAAGTCATATTTTAAATTTTCGAAAAACATTAAGTTGTATATGATAAAAAAAAAAAGAAAGTTATTTCTAAACAAAATGATCGAATAAATTCTATACATGTGAATTTAAATCAAGGGTTCTTGCCAACGGATTTTCATTTTTTCCCAAGATAGTGCTTTTATTAAAATGTAACAACAAATAGGATTCATATATATATTTCGCAAATTTAATCCATCACATCATATAAATATATGCTAAGAATCATCATATAATAAAATAACAACAAATGATAAAGTTCAAGAATCAAAACAATATTTTTTCTTTTTGGCAGCCAATCAAAATAATATTATTAATTAGCGAAACTCGAGTACCATGATGTCTTCTTAGTTGTAATCCTGTTTCAATGTAAAAGTCATGACATATCTTAAAGGTCGGCCTAAAGTTCGTGTGCACACTAATATATTATGTTATACTTTAAAATAATAATTTATCTGAAAAGGATAAAGAATAAATAATAAAGTGTCTTATTAAATTATTTCCTTGGTACAACTTGGCACCATCCTCTATGGTACTCTTTATGGTAACTGGTAATGCTTCTCTTAAAAGAAAGATTCCGAATGTTAAATTTTTTCTTTTTTCACAAATCGAAAATGTCCAACATTTTCTATAATTCAGACAATATTTTAAGGTGTCTGCTCTCTGCTGTCATGCTTTACGTCAACTGGCGATTTTTGCTTAGCATCTAAGCTTATGCTGTCATGCATGAAGAGTAGGAAATTTAGCTAGTTCACCTAGGTTAATCATGATTTAAGGGGAAAAAAAGATTAATTACAAAATAATAAAATAAAGATTATCTTAAAAGTATTTAAACATGGTACCCATGGATTTTAACTCTTCAAGAGAAATTTAATTAGTATTTTATTTTTATCGTTTTGTTCTGTGCCAAGATATTAAAGATATACCAGTATTTTTCTGTGTAAACTAATTAAAGAATATTGTCTAAAGCTTATATTATGTACAGAATGGTGCTCATAATTTACAATAATTATTATAAGCAAAATATTCAATATTTAAAATCTCTACCATATGAAATAATATGTGTTACTTGTTTTAACTATATATATATATATATATTTATAAATCAATACTAGTGGTGAAACTTCAACATAGTTAAGAGTGTTTTCTTAGTCTAAATTTATATCATCCCAAATTACACTCATTTAGAGAAATAAATTGATACTACAATGAAAGGATGCATACAATACTTAACAAAATTGACGACATCATATGTAAAATTAAAGAAAAAAGAAAAAGAAAAAGAAAATAGGACACACACACGCATACACAGATACTCAGATCACTCATGTAGAGTTCAATCATGCACTTTTGATAACCCTCTTATTGAAAGGAGCCTTTTTGTCGTAGGTTTGAGTTCAATCTTTTTCATCCATTTGAAAAAAAAAATTGTTTAATGTTGCTAGGAAACAAAGAAATTAGTGGTAACAGAATGACGTCAATTCTCTAGTAGATCTAGGAATATATGGCCAAATTAATTAAACCCCCCCACCGAAACGATGATAAATTTGGGTAAGGCTTAATTACAAAAACCCAAAAGGGCCCCTACTCACTTCTGATCACTTGGCATCTTGTGGTAGTTTAAATGATCTCTGCCACTGATTTTGCACAAACAGCCAGGAAATATTGAATGAGGTATGGACCAAAGATCAATATTATGATGCCCCTTCTTGTACACGAAAAAGACAGGCCTTTTTGTGAACCCGTTGAGGAAAAGTCTTGTTTTCACCTTTGAATAATGTCAATATGGGTACCTACATGCATAGATGTGGGCTCATTCACGTCGGCACATATTTAATTAAGTGAATTATGTGCAATTTATAAGTGATAGATGACTTGATTTCAGTGTTAAAAGGGAGTTGGGTTTGAATCAATCTATTTTCTATTCATGCTTCTACCATGTAGGATATGCGAGGTTGAAATCTGGAATCACAATATTTAATTAGGGTTACTAAAAAATTTTATGAAAAATTTGTTTTGTTGAGGTTTAAGTCAACAGAGGTTGTGTAGGTCTTTGGCTTGAGTCTCGTAATTATAAAAATTGTTGAAAGATCAGATGAGACACTCTCTTAAACAAAAATAAAAGAAAAAGTTAGTGATCAGGGTTATGAAGACACACACACACGCATATATACGAAAAAGAAAAAACATAATGAAGCTGAGAATTCATTATGCCACGTCCTTTACCATCTGTTAGCTAAAAGACACAAATTATAAAACATGTATGTTCTATATTTGGGCAAATGGCAGTCTCTAGTTTGAACGTTTTATATTATTAGATCAATGGATTTTTCATGTGTGAATGAATGGATGAAACCTCATGTAGGCATATATATTGTCCTTTTCCTAAATTGATGGATTTTGTTAAAAGAATTTACAAAATTGATGGAATACATGCATGGGAGTATTATTGTATCAGTCTTTTTCAGCTACATGAATGTTGGTTTGGTAAGAGTTAACTTTTGGTAGTTGCAACTTGTATAATTAGCCAATACCACCACAGAAGTATGATCCATCTCAGTCCAACACCTTTTATAAATTATTTGAAAGCCATACTGAAATCTGTCAGATTGTAACATATCCTTCAATTCTACTTTATTATAAAAGTATCTTCTCTTTAATTTAATTTAATATTACTACCATTTTCCTTGAATTTATTGTACCTGTGGTTATAATTTGTTGTCACCCATAATGAAAATTTATATTAAAATATTAAGTTATATACAATCAAAATTGACGCAAGTACTGATTTAAATGAATTGTTAAAATTTCATAATTTCTACAGTTCTACTCAAGTCAGAATACAATTAATTGCAACTTTTAACCTGCATTTGATAACTATTAAGTATATATATTGCAATGTATAAATAAGCCCATAAGTTTTTGTAGATATTATATGAATTGATGAGGCTTTAAATGCATAGGGTGACCCAATAATGAATAGTGGTACCAGATATTAATGTATAACTAACCTAGTTTGCCTCTCGATGGGTTTCTTTTTTTTTTTTTTTTTTTTTGTTTTTTGTGAGGAAAGACCATTAATACAATTAATTTTTAATATCAATATATCAAATTCATAATATTTGGAATTAATAACTAAGAAGAAAAATTTTAACCAAGTTACTATAAAGTATAAAATCTTATAAAATTACTATTCGGTAGAATAAAATGCTCCACACGCATTCAGGGAGAATCGAACTCATGACCATAACCCCTAAACCCCTAACCAATTAGGTTGGAGTTCAAGCCTCTCAATGGTTCATATTATCTGATGGTTGACATTATTATAGTTTAACATAAGGTAGTTTTTCATTGTTATTAAAGTACTGCCTACGCATTAAATTCGGACTTTTGGGGTTGAAAATTACTATGTTCCTTAACTGCCTAATTAAGAACATTAAATGGCTTTTAAGTCCAAAAAATTAATATAACCAAGCAATAGTTTTATTCTTACACGTTCACATAGAAAATATCACTTAAAAAAGATTAAATTTTGAGAACAAAAAAAATTAATAGTTTTAATAGAAATAGTAGTCAAAACCCAAATTAACATATGTGTAGTGAAAATAGTAGTCAATAATATACAAAATAGACGAGGTGACAACGTCATTTGCTATGTTTACAATATCTACCATGACTATATGCCATGGTGAAATTTTTGCAATTCTTACTAAAATCACATATCATTACCGTAATGAAGATATAACAAATGAATTTGCACCGCCACTACTTTCTATTAATGTTAAGTTTTAACTGTAGCAATTGTTCAAATTTCTCGTAATGTATTTTTTTTTTTTTTCCTCCAATGCATATGGTTCAAATAATTACAAATTTTGTAATGTTTGAAATTAAATTCCAGTAATATTTTCATGCGCAACTGCACATAAGTAGTTTCTTGATTGTTTACACGATTATAGAAAAGAGGAATGAAAAGTACGTTGGCTTGTAAATTAACTTACGGGGAGTGCAAAGCTAAGCTGTATAATGCTATTTTTGGTAATGTTAAGTAATAATCCTTTTCAACTTATAAAAATAATCCACATTTTATATTAAGTTAAACTTATTTTAATCTAACTAATTATCATTTTTCCTTATAATTTTTAGTACATTAATTAACTATATTCATTCCATGAATGTAACATAATAAATGTGAAGCAACCTAATACATTTTTTTTTATAGTTGCTGTCTTTTAAATGAGGTGGCACCCCCTCTCCATCATAGGGGAGGTGTATTTTTTAATATCACCAGTAATGTATGGATATTTATCATATAATCAAATGATAGTGTAGAAAATCTGACTCGTGTTGATTAATTCATATATTTGATCTTTAAAATGTATTCATATAATTATATTGATATATAATTAAATATAACTGCTTTTCTCTTAAAAAAAAATATATATTTTTTTTGGTTCAATTACTACAAAAATACCCAATATAAATATTTCTTTTTTTTTAATTTATTTTGATGATTTTATGCTTCGATAATATAGTTAATGCAATTTTTCATATAAACCTTGGGAGATGGCCTTACTTTGTTGACATCATGACTACACCAACATCTTGAGGGCTAGCTTTTATCAAGTAATCATTACACTAAGTCAAAACTAATTACTCTTAATGACTTTCTCTTATTTCAATGACTTGTACACTGCCCCAAAGTGTTGTGAACCAAAAAATAACTAGGAAACGAATTACTTTATGCAGAATCATCATTATTATACCCCCAAATCTAATTTTTTCTAACTTGGGTAAAATTCTGTCTCAATACTAGGAGTTGTACCAAGGAAATTGCCCACAACTAGTGAGATTGATAACGATTGGTTGTTGCCTGGACAAAGTACAACGTTGGTTTAAACTGGCTTTTCGCTTTGCCATGTTTAGAAGAGGAATTATCCCTTCCTCGTAGAAACGTACACTGAGCCAATAAACACCTTCCGTACAGGCTTAAAAATCTATTACTATAACTATGTGTTACTTGAAAAGGAAAGAGGCTATTTCCTTGGGAAAAAGAGGAAAGGAAGGGGTTGTTTTGGCAATTTGTTAGAATTATGGACTGAAGTAAAAATTTTCAGTACTTCAAAGTTCAAAGGGGTGAAACATGAAAATAGCGTAAAGAGGAGGGACTCACTTTGCGAGTGTAATCGTTTTTTTGGTTTAACTTTATTAACATTTAACGCCCATTAAGATTTGGAAGTATCAATTTTGTCTAAAACTTCCCAAAATAGTTAATGCTTCTTGAAAACTGTGTTTATCACCCTAATCGTCTTTGTTTGTTGGAAACGAAGTGTTATTTTTATTAATAATTAGTAATTATGCATGCTATTTATATGTATGTATAAATATTATTTAAATATGACTTTTTTTCCAAAAAACAAAAAATAAAAAAGAAAGAAAGAAAATAGGGATATGAAAATGAAAAAAAAATAAAGAATGTTAATAGGAAAATGGCGGTGTATGAAAAGCTATAGGAAGAGATAGTGGAGTAATAATTGCATTTCAAATAGTAAAGTGGTTGATTGTGAAACATAAAATTGAAAAATTATTGATATTCAAACTGTCATTTTAGACATAAAAGAATCTTTTTTGTTTTAATAAAAGTATAAATAATATTAAGCCTTATTTCGTATCGGATGAATTGAGAGTACCATACTAGCATATGAACGGTATATTCACTCATTCATGTGTATATTTTTATAAGAATAATAGTTCTCCAACATATGGGATGATGACAAAATATTTTTTTGCTGAAGCGATTATAACATTAAATCAATACATTGATACATTATTAACAATTAAAAAATAAGAATTAAAGATCCAACAACCTATTACATAGTAAATTTATTTTTATTTTTTATTTTTTTAAGAACTATCATATGATAAAAAAATAGCCCACCACATCTGTGGGAATCGAAATGGGATTTTTACATTACCACCAGGACAAACTTTATCAGCAAAAAACAAAGGCCATATTATTAGATAGCTTAGGAAATAAACAATAATGTACTTCTTCTAAAACTCTCCCGTAATAATACAACTCTTAATAATATTAATTAATATTATTGAAGGAATCGATACTTCAATAGTCTATTTCATCTATTCATCGGCTTTATATATAAAATATTTTTCTCACATTTGTTGATGAATAATGTCTCACAAAATTTGACCTTTTAAGTCCATGAATTCAGATATTATTAATTAAATATAGGGATAATCATCTCAAGATCTCAGGAGATTTGGCATAAATATCAAAACATTCTTAAAATTTGAATATTATTATTATTATTATTATTATTATTATTATATCCCTTAGTGTTAGTTCAATTAATAAATAATTACCATAACACCCTTTGATAAATAAATTTGGAGAAAATAAAGTTGAAAAAAAAGAAAAGTTATAATTCAAGAAAAAGTGGAATAACAAAACAAACATTAGAAAGAACTAAAGAAAAATGTTTTGTCATTATTTTTTTAACTATTTTATAATTATCATTTAGGATATGTTTATTTTTGTCCATTCATCTAATAATGGATCAAAATAAAATACGTTTGGTTCTTGTACTTTATATATATAGCATGGATCATATAGTAGATATAGTATAGATACGTACTAGTAAAGACGACAGTTGAGTAAGGATAGAAAAAGTGAAAGTGTTTATAGAGCTGCAGACAAAACTCAAAAATTCACAACACAGCAACGCTCTTTTTCTCTCTCCTCTAGTGAGATTATTTGCGCTCCATTATTTTGACAGAGGTCTCTTCAAAATCAAAACCCTCTGCGCTTCAGAAATACACAAACCCCAAGCTGGCATTATGGCCCATTGTCAGGTGATTTACTTTATACCACTAAACTCCCACCACACATGCATACTCCATCCCAACAAATCTCTGTTTATTTGAATTTTCCCTTTAAAAAATTACTTCAAATTCCACAGCATATTTAAATGTTAAAATAAAAAAAGAAAAATTGGGATAAGAGTTTTGATATTGACCCACTAACTTTGCTTATGACACTCTGTGGTAAAGTGTTTTTCTTTCTTTTGAGCTTTTCAAGTCTTGGTACACAGTTAAGGGAATACCAAAAAGAACCCACCTTTATTGTGTTATGACCCCCATATTTCTTGAATAATATAAATATATCTTCTTTTCTTTTCTCTTGTTGTGCCACTAGAATAATGCATGTGTCTTCTATCTGAATTCAGCAAAAAGCAATGAATGGGTTATAGATATCAAGAATGGAAAAAGGTTCTTCCTCCTCCTCCTCTTCTTCAGCTGCTGGTGGTGGGGCAGACTCACTCAATGGCTTGAAGTTTGGCAAGAAAATCTACTTTGAGGGTGTGGGTTCTGGATTGCAGCCCAAAACTGAAGGTGGGCCGTCGCCAGCGGCGGCGCCTTCGTCGTCTCCGGCCAAGAAAGGCAGGACTGGGGTGCTGCAGGGTGGCCAGCCCCCTAGGTGCCAGGTGGAAGGTTGTAAGGTAGATCTGAGTGATGCTAAGGCTTACTATTCTAGGCACAAAGTTTGTGGTATGCATTCAAAGTCTCCAAAGGTCATTGTTGCAGGCCTAGAGCAAAGGTTTTGCCAGCAGTGCAGCAGGTCAGTTTTTTCCTTCTTTGCTTCATTTTTCTTGTTTACTAATTAAAAAAGAAAAAAAAAAATTCAATCTTTGGATTTATCTCATTTAGTAAAAAAATTGCTGATGGGTTTGGGCTAACTCCTCTTTGGTTCATTTTCGTTATGTGAATTGTTTATTGTTGGTTTTTGGGAGCTATATTCAATTGCGTTGAAAACTAGTTTTATGATTTGTTTTGGTTTTATGTGGTGTTTCATTTTCATTGCCTTGTTGGGGGGCTTTTGGCAATTCATTCTTGTTTTTGATTGTGATGTTCTGGACTTGGCAGTATTTTACAGAATTAAGGCTATTATCCATTGATCATCTCCTGCTTCTTGTCCTATGTTTAAATTGGTGGTGGTCTTCTCAACTTAATAGGATGAAGGGAATACGTATAGTCCTCACTGTTAGCCATACTTTTCTTGCAACTTGAGCTATTATAGCAAAACTTGCTACTCAACTCTGGGAGGTTGTTCGTCCAAATCCATCAGCCAATCGATAGAACTCTAATGCGTAAGCTAAGCATAGGTGTGCAGAAGTGTATGCGTCTCGATGAGTTTTCTCAATTATTTAAGCTTGAAAAAGTGCAAGATAATGGAAATGAGGAAATATCTTGTTTAAATGAGGTTGATGGGTTCTGTCTTTGAAAATCTTGGTCATAATTGATTAATTCATGGCATTCTATGGGAGCATAGAAAGGGAGGAACTTGGGTAGAAGGATAGGAAAAAAGGATATCCTATTATTTCTAATACGAGTAATATTGCTGAAGTGACTTCAGGTGAACATTTTGGTATAAGTTATTTAATGATGTTTGTAATAAGTATTGAAAGGAAAAATATTAGCTAATGAAGGCTATATCTTTGGATTCATTGATTTTAAACCAAGAATAAATATTAGCTAGAACATAATTTTGCTAATTTGTGTGAAATATGAGCTAAAAGTGGTGGCAATGGTATTTAAGTCACTATGGGCTATCTTTGAACAACGACTAATGCATGTGCCCTTGGATATCTATATTCGGATTCAAAATTAACCACTGTGTATGAATGGATTGTATGAGGGAGTAATATCAGGGAATATCTTGAAGTGGATGCATGGAGCGGTCAAAGTTCTGTGTCATGAGTTGAGTCATAAAATGTCTACAACTTGGAATGTCTTGACGTGTTTAAAGTAGTTTCGACATATATGTATCAACTCAAAACTTGTGACTTATTTTCCGTTTATAGTTCTCTGATGACTTGTTGTATGCCTCAAGAATGTATTGATTAACTTCACTAATGGGGCTCCCAGATGGGTGCTGTGTTGACTAAGCTAAACCACGGTGGCTCCTAAATGTCATTACGGCCGAAAGTTGCTAGAGAAGTGCCAAATTCTGACACATCTTCAACAGTTCACTCTTGAACTTTGCCTAACATTAATAATCTTGTTATTGTAATAATAGCTTCTTGGCTTAGCTTTTCTCCAGGTTTCACCAGTTGCCTGAATTTGACCAAGGAAAACGGAGTTGCCGTAGACGCCTTGCTGGCCACAATGAGCGCAGGAGGAAGCCGCCACCAGGATCTTTATTGTCTCCTCGCTATGGAAGTCTTTGCTCATCCATGTTTGGTTAGACATCATCGACTCAAACCCTTTCCTAAGATTCTCTTTGCTCTCTTCAAATTAACACCAATTTTGATTCATATACTCTCTGCTGAAACTGATGACAAATTTTGACTTTTCTTATGGCAGATAACCCTAGCCGAAGTGGAGGCTTTGTGATGGACTTCAGCGCTTACTCTCCTCTAACCGGACGAGATTCATGGCCTAATAATACATCCGAACGAGGGTTGGGAAACCAATCTGCTACCACAGGAAAGTATCAACTTCCATATCAGGGAAACTCACAAAATCCTCTATCTGATCTTGTGCAAGGTACAACGAGTAGGCCGAGTTATTCCGGTCCTGTAGTATCTTCAAACGAATGCTTCAATGGAGTCTCGGACTCCACCGGTGCTCTCTCTCTTCTGTCAAATCAGCCCTGGGGCTCACGAACCCGATCCTCGAGTCTTGGGGTAAACAACTTTCTTGGTACCAATGGCTCAGCTGTGGTTCAGCCATCCATCAACCCTGGTGCGGCCATTAGTCAATTTGCCTGCCCCTCTTGGGGTTTTAAGGACAATGAGATGCCTCCTGATCTGGGTTTAGGACAGACTTCTCACCCAGCCGACAGTCAGTATACAGGCGAGCTCGGTTTGGCTCAACCGAGTGAGGGGCAGTTCCACGAACTTGATCATTCTAGGGGCTATGATTCTTCTGTGCACTGGTCACTTTGAATTGTCCCTGTTCCGGACTTCTTGAAGTTCTTAAATAACTAAACTACTTTGATGGGTTTCATTAAACATTTGATATTTCTGTCGTGTTGCTTTTTGTCCTTCTCTTTGGGAAGACAAGACTCGTATCTGCTAGTTTTTTGCGCTGTCGGATCAACCACTTAGTTGCTGTCTGTCCTGACATTGGTTATCCGAAGTTCCGTTTTGTGTTAAGATTAAGAACTTATTTCTAGCTACTTGCATGATTTGGAGGGTTATGTGGCTACGTGCGAGCGTAGCAAGAGCTGCAAATTTTATTGATGTCAACCCTGCTTTTCATATATTTTGAATCCTCCATTTCAATGGGTGATTTTCATCTTCAATATTTGCAAAGTTTAGTGCATCACAACTAGCGTTGTTGTATAAGAACAAGTTTTGGATTAAAGCATCTGAATTAATTCTATTGTATTGATGATCATATGTTTTTGTAAGAAAATAACTAATACACCGGGCATATATTCACTGAACCCGTCAAATGAAATAGAACCGAAATGCATTTTGGAATAAGAACGATCTAAACGATTTTTCATACAACACGAGACTAAGGAGGAAGCTGCCTTCCCTAGCAATTTCAGTATGCATTTGGCACCTAAACAAGTGCATTTTCCAGCAGCCTATGCTCCTCAAGCAGATATATAAATATGAATTCATAGAATTGAAATTATAGAAACTCCATGCCTTCTAAGAAGTAGCAGGTATCCTGGAAGCATCATCATCTCTGGCTTTCCCATTTCCAGCTAGTGAAAATAAACACGATGTTTTATGGAAGTTGTCCAATCCAGTGCAAGCACTAAAAGAATCGTTAGAGGAATTTCCGGACCGCTGTCCAAGGGCGTAAGATCTAGTGGTCATCTTCATTTATCCCTGGGCAGTTTGACAGTAGTTCCTCCATTGTCTCATACTGAAAACGTACAAGGTGAGCAAAATAAGATCCAACTCAAAAAGATCAGCATTTTGATATCAATGTTGCATACTTCTATTTCCAATTTAAAACAGAGATTTCAAGAATGACCATGGTAAATCTCTGTTGTTAAAGGCAAATTCATTTACCTGACATCCGCAGAAGAGGCAGTAATGGAACTCATTTCTTAGCTTCATCAATATGTTTAGCAAATCCTGCATCAGATGGAAGTTCGGGGTTACAAGTCCAGAGCTACAATCTAAGTGTACCATTAGAAAACTATCCAGCTTGGGTTACAACTGCTTGGATTCTAGTATCTGCCAACACTTTTGAGAAAATTAATAATGCAATTCAAGAATAATATATCGAAAAATAATGAGATCATACTTTCTGTAGTATATCATGGTGCGACCACAGTATATCAAATTGAATGCACAATCACATGGACACTGCTAGAATTAATATGCAGAAAGAAACATAATTGTGCATGATTCTCTCAGGATAATATTTTTTGCAATGCATCATAATCATCAACTTCAAACCCTTCCAATGATTCTCTATAACAACGCACGACATTAAGAATTTCAGAATTATTGTAAAAGCAACCAATGCACATTAGAATATCCAACGAGCATACCTCTTCTGTAATTTCTTCCTCTTCCTCTTCCTCTTCCTCTTCCTTTTCCTTGTCCTCCTCTTCGTTCTTTTCCATCTCGACAACATCCCTATTTTCCAGCTGGGCTAACGCAGCCTCTGCCTTGCGAAAATTCACTACAATCCTTCTTCCCTTCCACCGCTGCTTCTGATGACTCCCAAAAACTTCCATCAACTCCTGCTCTTTTCTCTTCTTTCTCTCTTCATTTTCATTTTCTCTCCTCATCTTCTCCATCTTTGGATCCTCTTTACCAATTCCAGCTCGGCTCCTTCTTATCTCAAGCGCCACTGGTTCAGACCTTCCAGAGCCTTCCTTGCCTAATGCTGAACCAGGAGTGTAGCCCATTTGTTTTAACAGTTTGAAGCCGATATTGGATTGTGGTATTGCCGAACCTAAGTTTTCCAGTGTTTGTTTATCTTCTTCTATTTGCTTTCGCTCCCGTTTGAGCTTTCTCTGCTCCTGCCAATTTTGGCCTTTGGATTTCTTGCTTGATGGATTGGAGACTGCAGGATTAGCACTAGGAGCCTGATAAAGAGATGCAAGTAAAAACTTTCACTTGGATACACAAACAAAATCAACATCTCAACCAGATGAATTTCATAAAAAATGTCAAAATTAATTGAATTTGATTTTATCCTCAAATTAAAGACGCTGGTTCAAAATTTTACTCCCATTTCGAACTTCAAAATAATTGTAGCTGCAATTTTAACCATCCATATCGAGAAACAAGCAAAAAAAAAAATAATCTTTAATACTGACAACATGAACAACAAGAATAGAGCTAAGCAAAGAAGACTAACTGATTAACAAGGATTTCGGGTTCGGGAAATTTCTGGAACTAGGGATTTGACAAATGAACATGCAAAAATATGTACAAAAATAATTGGAATTTGGAATATGAAATGAATGAATAAACACAGCAAAAACAGACCTTTTTTGAGGAAGATTGAGAAACTTCCGGCGGTAGAAACTGAGAGAGGTCCCCCATGTAATCCTCTTCTTCTTCTGCTCCAGCCATTAGAAATTTCTCACCTCCGAAGACTACCAATTTTTTATCACAGGGAAGCTTCAGACTCTCTTTTTCGCATTTATATATGTTGTTCTTGGTAACTAGGAAGAAACATTCACATGCATCTCATGCGATGGCTAAGGTGCAATGCTACTAATAATAAGAGGGAAATAAAGTATATAAACCCTAAATAAATCTTATGTAGTCCCTCATTTTTGGGAGCCCTAATTTAAATTGTAAACTAGAGTTTATATATATATATATATATATCCGACTGTGAATAAGTATACTACATATAAAATTATCTTCACTAATTTAGAATTTTTACTACTAATTTTAGCTATGGCGTTAGATTTTTGTTCATTGTTTATTTGTCTTCGTCTGTATTAAGATTACATTTTTATTTATATAGTTTTATTCCATCAAAAAATTCCTGTGATCTATGCTTCTTCTGCTTCCTTTTACAATCAATGCTCATGGTAATGATGCCCATTTTTAAGGATGGTTGTATAGCACAAACAAAACAATGTTATTGGAAATATACTTAAATAAACTATAAATCGCTGAATAAGTATAATATTATAAAATAAATTGTTGAAGTCATAATCATTATACATATGATTTAACAATTGATAACTCATCTAAGGTATGAAATTCAACGACAGCAAGAATTTAGAGTTATCTCTCACACAAGTCGAGTTCTTAAATAATGAACATAATTTATATTGGTAACTTGTACAGCAATTGACTAGTTTGCACTACCCCAAAGGTGCATTATTGTAGTGTTCTGATATGGATAGTATTTAAATGACTCGGCTGGCCCTAATTTGGGCAAGATCCAACCCGGCTAGCCCACCATTCAAAAGAATATTTTGCCCATCCACCTTAAAAAGGTTCTACAGCTCAGATTATGTTATGTATACCGGTTCTAACACATGGCAAGTCTTATAAATCCATGAGCCTAATGTAACCAAATGTGCAATCTCTAGCTACTAAATACTCTCTCCTTCACTCCCATTGTCTCGGATGGAGAACACCGTGACTTCAGCATTTTGGCCGGCCAATTCCTAGTGACCCATAACTCACCGATATTTTGTGAAACCGAATCATTCTCATAACCCTAGACTCGATCTGGAGTCAATTTGTCATGGGCCTTGTTCGAGGGATCACTCATAAACTGTAATTAAGTTGATTCACCAGCAAGCTCTATTACCAAGGATGGACTATAACCAGCATCCACACTCTGAAGCCACAACTCCTCCAGCATCAAAAATATTTTTTCCCTCTCTGGATGCAATCCATCTTCTGCTGAGAAAACATGAATTCTATCTTTAACTTCAATCCAGCTTTGGCCGGGGATTTTATTCACACCCTTTTCTCTCATCAAACTTCTCAAAGTGGCTACATCTTTCCAATCAGCAGCAGAAGCATATATGCCGCAAAGCAAAACATGAGCAGCAGAATTCGAAGGATCGATCCTCAGAATATTCTCAGCAACCCGTTTACCAACTTCAACGTTGCCATGATTTTTACAGGCAGCTAGTAGAGTTTTCCACATCACGATATCAGGTGCGATTACCATTTGATTGATAAATGCTTCTGCATCGTGTATTCTACCAGCTCGTGCTAGCATGTCAATGACACATGAAACATGTTCTCTTGTATGGACCACACCGTGCTCCCATTCCATAATTTCAAACAACTTCATACCTTCTTCGACCAGTCCCACATGACTACAAGCAGTCAAAACTCCAACGAATGTCACTTGATTTGGTTTTATACCTTGATTCTTCATTCTGCTGAAGAGATTTAGAGCTTCTTCTCCATAGCCAAACTGTGCATACCCCACAATCAAACTACTCCATGAGACAACGTCTGGATTTCCCATGCATTCGAAGAGCTCTCTAGCTGTTTCAAGGGATCCACATTTTACATACATATCGATCAATCCATTTCTGATCATAATGTCAAAGTCAAGCCCATTTTTCACAGCACAACAATAAATTTGATCCCCCATTTCTAACGAGGCAACTTTTCCACAAGCCCCTACTACATTAGATAAAGTAATATGATCAGGTCTCACGTCAAATAGCAGCATCGTTCTAAATAATGAGAAAACTTCTGCAACCTGGTGATGATGCAAACACATAGTAATTATAGCATTCCAAGAGACTAGATCTGCATTAGCCTGAATGTTGTTAAACATTTTATATGCATCCTTATACTCAGAGCAATTAGCATACATTGTTAGTAGTGTATTACACGCTGGAAGGTGCAGATCGACTCCAGTCTTTATAATATAGGAGTGCACCTGCTTCCCTTGGGGCAGGGTGAATGGATCCGTGAAGCCACACAGCAGGGAACGAACAGTGATATCATCTGGTGCTGACCCCAAATGCCTCATCCGAGAAAATATTGACATGGCTTCATTTGCATCACCACCATATGCAAAGCCCGCTATCACTGCATTCCAGGATACTATATCGGGATTTTCTATCAGGTCAAAGGCTGTTTTTGCTGAATTCAAGAAACTGCATTTTGCATACATATCTGTCAGGGAGCAACTGGCAAAAGCATCTCCTTCAAACCCGTATTTTATACTCATTCCATGTATTTGCCTTCCGTATTCTAGCTGACCAAGAGAACCACAAGCACTGAAAAGACTGCCAAAAATAAATTCGTTTGGATGATAGGTGCCATGAAAGAGCATTTCCTTAAAACACAATAGAGCTTCTAACTCATAGCCAAGTTTCGAAAAACCAGCAATCAATGAACTCCAAGAAATCAAATCCTTTGATTTGATGAGAGAGAAAACATCGCATGCCTCGTTAATCTGACCAAACTTGGTGTACATTGCAATAAGAGCATTTTGAGCTATTAGGTGGGAACCAAATTCAGATTTAATCACTTGGGCATGCAACTGCCTTCCCAAATCAGCCTCAGTTAGACTTGAACAAGCTTTAATCACGCTTCCAAATGTAAAGTGATCAGGCATAAAACCGGCCTGCTGCATTTGGATATACAATTTTATGGCTTCAATGTCTAGACCGTTCTGTGAGTATCCAGCAATTAATGCAGTCCAAGACACCACATTTCTCTCCCACATATTGTCAAAGACTTTCCGAGCATCCTTTGTTGATCCACATTTTCCATACATATTGACAAAATGGTTTTCAAGGATCATATTGGGCAGCAAGTTGGACTTCAAGACGTGGTTATAGATTTTTCTTCCATATTCTATGGATCTCAAAGACGAACATGCAGAGATCAAACGAATATAGGTGCGCGCATCCACAGGGCAATCAACATCCTTTTCTGAAACATCAAAGGCCCGAAGGGCATCTTTGAAAAGCTTTTGCTTGCACAAGGAGCTTATGTAAACATTCAATGATTGTTCATGGGAGCATTTGACAGTAGACTGCAATCTTTTTATCATTTCTCGTGGATGAAAACGATGGATATTTCCAATAGTCAAATCCTCTGATAATGCTTAAGTTCATAAGTTTGACTGTAGATTTCAACAATGTCCTACATTGTATTAAGCAAGTAAATTACGAATTGGGAATCCAGCCAAACTCTTCACAGACTTTTGAAGCTCATCTTGTGTGACATAGCTACTCAATCTTCGTCTAAGCACAACAAAACTTAAATGAAACCATCTTCCTTCTCAAAAGTTTGCTAAAAGCAATATTGCTGCTATGAATTCCGCTAGCCAAAAGGTAAGTTCTTGATCGGAGAACTTCAATGAAAGCTGTGTTTCCTGGAAAGGTTTTTCTGGGCAATTCGTCGAGCAGGAACCGTGCAAATGATAAAGCTTATCGATTCATACGCATTCCTGACCGGTGAATACTCACAGTAAAGATATTAATAGTTTTGGAAAACTGAAGATCCAACAAAACGCTGATGAAAAAAATACTGGCAGTTCCAATTAGAATCTATGTGATTATTGATTACAGTTAGTTGATGAAATACAAGAGGTAGCTTACCCCAAGCACTTGTTCTTTGGCCTTCCAGATGTATATTTATATGTACATTTTATTTATTTGTTTATTTTCTGTTTTGTAAGATATATTAAAATGAAAAAAATTAAATAAAAAGATTTTGGGCCTACACATTATTATTGGCCTGCGGCTGCATATGGTAATTAGTCACGGAAAACTTAATGCCCATTACAATCACAATATTGGGCCTAGATCCGGCAATGGCACAGAATTTTAACCCATTTAGCTCAAGATATTGGTCCTATAACAGATGACGCAAAATTAAAGCCCATGTAGGCTCAACTCCCTGGGACGCGCACCCGCCTCTAACTGCATAACCGTTTTAAAGGTTACTCAGAAAAGTTCTTCTTCTACTTCTTCACTACTCAGCTACTTCTTCCACTCAATCAACTCTCTCTCTCTCTCTCTCTCTCAGAGGTAGCCGGAAACCCCATTTCTCCATTGTTATCAAGATTCTAGAGCTGTATCTATACATACATATACACATGTTCACATGCATTTCTCATATGGATGCATGCTGCGCGTTTTAGTGTGTGTTTGGAAGAAATATATTCTGTCTTTAGAATTTCAGGTTCTTGAATGAGATTTTCTTTCCTAAATATCGTTTTTTTGTGCATTTAGCAAACGACCCATTACTTTACATTGACTACATGTGCGTGTACGTGTACGGAAATGCATGTATTTACGTTGAGCTTCATCTTTTTTTTTTTTGTGTGTGGTTGTTGGCGCAAGAATTGGTAAATTCGCTTCTAAATATCACGTTCTTGAATGTTTTCTTTGATTACCGCACTTAGTTATATTTGACTTGTGATGAAAGTTTGAAGCAGAATAGTAATTAGAAATACTTTTCTTGATTTTCACATTATGCCAAGCTTCATCCAGTGTTTCAAGTTTTAGCACTGTGGGATTAGCTTTTACTTTTTATTAAATTATTAATTGTGATGCTAATCAGTTTTTCATTTTCTATATTTTTAGGGAACATAGAAATTTGAAGACATTAACTTCTTCTCTGTTTCTTGAGGAAGAAAAGGAAGATGCCTATGCGGTGGTTCTATCTGATTGCAATTGTATGCTTGAAAATTCTTGGATTCCAAGTTTTGGCAGTCACTGACGAATCTGATGGTAAGATGTCTTTATTTCATTTTCAGTTCTTAGTGTTTTTCATTGCAATCTTATGAGTACTGTTAATAACTGCTTATTTCAATGCCTTTGAACTTTTCCACCAAGAATGGAAGATGATTGTACTTATTTTGAGTATGAGCCACCATTCGCGACTATATTTGGCATCTTTTTTCTTTGGAAAGATTCTTGGCTTTATCATTTTGTGAATTTATTGCAAGCTGCAAGTTGCAGCTTAAAAGAGCTAATATCCAACTTAAATTATGCAGTTCAAGGTCTTCAAGATCTATACAGGTCCCTAAACAGTCCAATGCAGTTACAACATTGGAAATCAGAAGGTGGAGACCCTTGCGGAGAAGCCTGGATAGGGGTTCAGTGCTCCGGGTCATCCATAATCAACCTGTAATTTTTTGTTATTGATACTATAAAAAATTCATCACTTAAACTGAAAATAATATACAGAAATAACTTCTTATATTTTTTTCATTTTTCAGTAAACTTCATGGGCTAGGACTCACTGGAAATCTTGGATATCAGCTATCCAATCTAAGAAGTCTGAAGCATCTGTAAGAAATTTTAGTTGACTCTCTGATCTTGATACAATACCTTATGTGATAGAGCCCTTTTAACCTACTTCAAATTGTGTAAACTTCCATGTTATAGAGATCTTAGCTCAAATCACATTGACGGCTCAATCCCATACAATTTACCTCCTAATATCACCAACCTGTAAGATACTTCACTTACTTAGCTTGTTGTCTTAAGAACTAATCCCAATTTACAAGAATAATCTTCCCTTTTCTTCAATTAATACAGAAACCTGGCTGCAAACAGACTTAGCCAAAGCATTCCTTACTCCTTAGAGAACATGAAACACCTCCGGCATCTGTACGTAGCTTTCTACTAAATGGACTATTGTTATTACTCATCAAATGAGCAATATCTGTCATTCTAAGATCATATTCTACTCCTTGCAGGAATCTGAGCCATAACCAGTTAGCTGGATCCTTAGGAGATGTGTTTAATGGCTTTGAGAATCTAAGAGAAATGTAGGTGTCTAATAGTGAGTAAATCTATAAAGCCATATTCCTTAAAAGGGTCTCATTGCGGCTGAGAAATGCAATCTTCTTTCGACAGGGATTTGTCGTTCAATAACTTCACTGGAGATCTTCCCATCTCAGTCGCATCTTTGACAAATCTCACAAGCTTGTGAGTTTGTTTCTTCTGATTCTTTGTTGTATCGATTGCTACAAATTCAAGTTATTGACAAGAGTTATTGCAGGTTCTTGCAGAGCAATCAGTTTACTGGATCAGTGATTTTCTTGGCCAATCTTTCACTTTCTAACTTGTATGTATAGTTAATAGTTCCAATAGAAGTGTTGAATGTGTTTCCAATTTATTGTAGTTCCTCACCTTGTCCATTTCCAGGAATATTGAAGACAACCATTTTAGTGGTGTTATCCCAGAAAAGTTTCAAACTATACCCAACTTGTGGTGAGCCATCAACTCATTCATGTATCTCCTGCATTTCCCCCAAGAATTTGAACACGTACTTTCTGTAATTTATTCAGGATTGGAGGCAATAAATTTGACAGAAATACCAACTATCCACCTTGGAATTTTCCCTCAGAAACGACACCGAAAGAGAAGAATATCAGCAGCCCACCAGCAACAAACTTAAGTGCCTTCGAAAGCCATCCTTCTCAGATAAGAACTCACAACAAGACGAAATCTCATGCAGCAGGAATAGTTATAATAATCGGTGGAGTAGCTCTAGTTGCAGCATGTGCAGCTTTTGCCATTGTAGTTCACAGACGCCTATCACGTGGGAAGACACTCAGAAGCTTGGCAAGCGGCGATGAAGAGTCCATGACATCTCCACCTATCAGCACAGTCCAAGGTGATATAAGTTTCCGTAAACATAAATATCCAGATCATAGCCGATTGAAGGATATTATGATCAATCCAGAGATCATTTAGTTGTTTCGTGGGAAAGACTGGTGAGATTTGTGGATATTCTAATATCTACCTTCTTCAACTTTTGTTTTGGACAGGCGCAACCTATACATCAATGAGTCCACAGCAGAGCCCCCATTTATCAGCATTCAGCTCTTCTCCAATGATTACTCCCTCCAGGTTACCTGCTATTCGGACTAAAACAATAAAAGTGCCAAGGAGAAAAAGTTTATCAAAGAGTAGGATGCCAATTAGTGCAAAAGCATACACAGTAGCGGAGCTTCAAATTGCTACAAACAGCTTTAGTGAAGAGAACCTTGTTGGTGAGGGATCCCTTGGTTCTGTATATAGAGCAGAGTTTCCAGATGGAATGGTAATATTATAAAATATAACAGTCTTTTGAAACCATAAGTAATAAAATTTTCTGACATATGCTTTCATATGATAGATTTTGGCTGTGAAGAACATAAAAACAGTACCTCTATCCATCATTGAAGAGCAACAGTTCTTCGATGTGATAAGAAATGCATCCCGTTTGAGGCACCCTAACATTGTAACACTTCTTGGATACTGTATGGAGCATGGCCAGCATCTCGTGGTGTATGAATTTATCAAGAATTTGTCTCTTGATGAAGCTTTGCATTCTGCTACATGTAAGCCACTACCTTGGGGCAGACGCCTTCATATCGCTCTTGGCATAGCAAGGGCTTTGGAGTGAGTACTGAGTCTATCTATTTTTTTAATAAAGTACCAACTTCCTTCTGGTATATTTTTATGCTATCTTCTTGAAATGCCCTCTAGTATTCATAATTATAATTTATGCAAGACGTAATGACTATCCTTGTGCAGAAAATAACAACCCGACAACTGACGGATAAGTTATAATCACTAGTTATGGTGCATCATTTAGCTAAGCCATTAATTGTCTTTCTCCACTTCATTGAACTTGTCAGTTACATTCATTCATCTTGTGTGCCACCAATTGCCCATAGCAACTTAAAGGCTGCCAACATCTTACTCGATGAAGAGCTTATGCCTCGTGTTTCTGATTCTGGCTTGGCTGTCTTGAGACCCCTTGCCAGCAACACAGTTAAGCTCAAGGTACGTGTTAAACACTTTCTTAACTGTCACTAAGAGGTGCATCCCTATGCAAACTGAGTGGTAAACATGCATTAACAGGCTTCTGAAATGGCAATTGCTGATGGTGGCTACATTGCACCTGAAAATGATGCACCTGGTAATGGTAACACAAAGGCTGATGTCTATGCCTTTGGAGTGTTGCTTTTAGAGCTTTTGACAGGAAGGAAGCCTTTTGACAAGTACATAGTCCATTACAAACCTTTTACTAGAAAACTTTAATTGTAATAGTCCCCTTTATCTCTTTCTTTTCCTCAATTATTGCAGTTTAAGACCAAAAGCAGAACAATGCCTGGCCACATGGGCTTCATCCAAGCTTCATGACAGCGCATCTTTAGGACAGATGGTTGATCCAGCTATCAAAAGAACAATCCCCACCAAGTCTCTTTCACATTTTGCTGACATTGTTTCCATGTGTATTCAGGTATTTACAAGACCCCTGACCCCATTGAATACACACCATATCATATTACATAGTTTAAAGTCCGTTATTGAAAACAACTACTTATCTGTATCTTTCTCTGTTTGAAATGCATCAGCCCGAACAAGAATTCAGGCCTCCCATGTCTGACATTGTGGAGTCTCTGATGCGTCTGCTGCAAAAGCCAAATGCCACAGATGGCGCTGAAGCATTGTCTTTCGATCCATCGTTCAGGTCAACCAACAGCCGTTTCCTTGGCTCACCCACTCTAAGCTTCTATTCTCTCTGATCTTGCAAAAAGCAATGAATGTAATGATGTTTTGTGCATTTTGGGCTGCTCAATGTCACTTTTGAATGAAAACACAGGATAACATGATAACTTGTACAAATGAGTTGTATTGCCTATGAATATCAAGGAAAGAAAAGTGTTTCTCATTCAACAACACAAGCAATGCTGTCTACCAATGTCATCCATAACAAAATTTATTCAATGTACACAGTTTCATTTGCCATTATTGTCTACAACGAGCAAGAAGTCACGGGGAAGTCATACATTTAAGCCACTACTCAACAGCATATTAATCTCTCCAATAATGTTAACAGGTCTTCCATCAAACATTTTCGAAAGTGTACTCTCACACAGTTTCTTCAACTCCCTGGTTTTCACGAGAGCCGCTTCCTGCAAAATAGAACAATAAATCCCTAAATATGGAATAAAATACCCAATAAGCAGCACCTGAGCATGGGCATGCACAAGGGATGCGTTACTAAAATTTCTGTTTATCAGGTAATGCATGGTAAATGATTCCATTGTGCACACTACTCTATCATTTCCAAAGATGAAATGATGTAGGTTCTAGACTACAAAACTAACTACTAACTTCGAATATGAAACCAAAATTTTCTAGGTAAATCCAAACAAGCTAATACTCTGGTAGGTATTCCTCTCTCCAACCATCCCACAAAAAACCAAATTGCACATAAATATTTGCACCCGAGCTCCTTATAAGGTGAACTAACTTGTTTTGGCCATGAGGAGGACAACGAATTTTGCAGCTCCAGGCGTTTAGCATAAAGGTCTTTCAATCCTTCTTTCAACTTAACCTCATGGTGCTTCTTTTCTTCCAGCGTGCTTACTAAACGATCCAAAAACCTGAAATTCAGAAAATTAAGAGATCAAACAAGATATGAGGCCTGATAAGAAACATTAGAAGATTACAGTAGAAGCGAGCAAAACAGTATAGTGCAAGATTACCGATACCTTCTGGAGTTAAGTATCATGATCAGGTCTCGAGTTTTCCTATTTGTCAATAATGAGATGGCCAGAGAGATATCTGATAGCATTGCCTGAATTGAGTCAGAAGCGTACTGCTGAAGCACGAAGGGTGCCACTGATTGGACTTGATGTTGTAAAGACAATGTTTCTTCATTAGTCAACTCAAGAAACCGTTGGTTTAGAAATGCTTTAGCCTGATGGTAGTATCAAAAGTCAAAGATGAAACATTAGATATGCAGAAAGTCAGCAGACTACCAGGAAGACATAAGTGTCATCACTAGATTTAAAAA
The DNA here is from genome assembly GCA_014898755.1 of Handroanthus guayacan. Lineage (NCBI taxonomy): Eukaryota > Viridiplantae > Streptophyta > Magnoliopsida > Lamiales > Bignoniaceae > Handroanthus > Handroanthus guayacan. The sequence goes on from JACFYI010000417.1 coordinate 420,784, forward strand.
TTGTCTCCTGTCAGCAAAAAAAGTTAAAGCCAGGATGGCATGTTTCACGGGAAAACAAAACTTAGAGATTCAAGGTGATAAAAGCAAGGCAAAGAGTCAATGCAGACCTCAAATAAGTCATCAAGAATCTTATTCCTGTACTCTGTCTCCATAAGCTGACTCCTGTCACGGTTACTTTCTGTTGCTTCAGGTTTAGTATAATGATAGGTTGAACCAGCTCCTGTGACAGTGCTTACTAAGCTGGCATCTTCAGCCCCACCAATCTGTGGATTTTCAACACTTATGTCCCAAGAAATCTCTGACACAGAGACATCCGGAGCTGCAGGAACTTCAGTAATTTCTGAGTTCTGAGGAGCCTCGACACCATCATTATGAGGAGAATTTGGCAAAATATCACTAGCATTAACAATTTCATATGGACCCAATCCATTACCATTATCTTCCGTTTCCACATTACCAATATCCCAATCAATCTGAGAGCTGTCCAAAGTAATATCCCAGTCAATGCTGTCAGCTGCAATGTCTGCTGTCCCAGCTGTAAGCACCGGTTCATCATGTCCTACTTGAGCACTAACAGCATCAAAAACTTCAGGACTCGCGGAAACATTAAGAGAAGGGGGCTTCTCGCGAACATAAATCAAGTTCGGCAACACAGGACCAGAAGTTTTCTGCAAAAAGTTGGTTTGAAAAAGGGGAGGTGAAGCCAGTGATGATGCATCAAGAATTAAGATGCTTTGAGATTCCATCAATGAGAAAATATCAAATCAGTTTGAAAATTCCCTTACATCCTTCTCCGTATGAGCATCTTTAACAAATGTTGAATAGAACTCAATGGCCCTTGAAACAGAATCACCGTTCAATACTTCTAAAATCTGGCTAAAAGTACCCGGAAGAGATGTTATAGCTGTTCCTAACAACTCTGACCTGACATTAATACCCTGCACAGCACAGATTCTTGTGTTACCAATTGTGATAGAGCAAGGCACAAGGGATATGATAAATAAACACTCAGCCCCAAAGCAAAACCTGCAACCCTAGCTCCTGACACGCCTCTGCGTATTTTGCTGCTGAAAGAGCCGCATTCCTTTTTATATCAGCTTCCTTTCGCTCCAATTCTGCAAGCTGTTGTTGACTCTTTTGGACTTGCTTCTTCAGATATGGGCTTTAAAATGGGAGGAAAAAGAAAAAAAGAGAGAAATAAACTGATCAGTGAGAAAACAATGTAATAAAGTAGGCCATATGCTAATGCCACATTTTTAAAAGAAATAACTACAAACTTCTGTTACATTTCATAGTTCACATTTTGGACCATTATCTGAGCAGCTTCACCAAGAAAAATATGATCTTTCTCATAAGCACGCACTATTGTCTCCCAATCACCCTGTCAAAATTGGGGATATTTGTTACAAACTATTGAAAAATAAGTTCCTATGCACAGAGAAAGCGGGAGAGCACAATCATGCACGGAGATTCAAAGAGACTGTCTCTGGATTTCTTACAGCAGCACCTGAGAGCCGGCCAAAAATATTACGGCTTTCTGGAGTTGACTTTAAAAGAATTTCATATATTTTTTTCGCTTCCAAGTGGCCAATCCCTGAACCATTACAATAGCAACAAAAAAGAAGGTCACCACAAAAGTAATTCCTCAAAAGTGACAACTTTAAAATTCTAAAACCTGCTAAATTCCTACAAGCCCCACATCGGCACACACACTCCCTCCGCTCAAAAATACAAACTTGATTCCCTATGGAAATCTAAACTAAGCTGACAAATTTTATTTTGACTACATTCCAAGTCCAAAAATAATATTTACAACTGATACGGACTTAAAAAATTATCCACTCGATTTATCGTAGAATATCGTAGAATAACGCTATTCACCTTTTCCTTTCAAAAGCACAAGTAATTATCTACCAGTCTAACAAAAATAAAATAAAATCACGAGTTAATGAATGACTTAGGAAAACTAAATGAATTTGCGAAAAAATAAATAAAAAAAGAAAAAACCTTCGGGGTCGAGGGTCAGGAAAAAAGGATCAATGTCTTTCGGCAGTGAAACAAACGTAGTCGCCATCTTCGCCCTGACAGCAGCCATTCGCTTCCTCCAATCATCAGGAATTCTCTTCCGATCCACCAGCCATTCTTCAGTTCAACCAAGACATCAATTCATTTTGTTCGAAGAAAAAAAAGCATAAGTACGTCGAAATCTATGGTAAAACACCCACAAATATTGAAGTGAAATTGTTGAATACAACTAATGATTTTTACCTCCGAGGCGAGCGAAGGCGATGTCGATCGGGAGGTTCCGAATTTCTTCCTGATTTTGCATTTTTACTAACTGGAAAATTTGGGTTTAAAGTTAAGGGAAAACCGGAGAAATAAATTTGCGTTTTAGTTATTTATAGTGCTTGTCTGCTTGAATTTGGCTTGTCTCCAATTCGGCTTTTGAAGAGAAGCGCATTTATTAAAGTACAAGATGCTATGGATAATCCAATTCGAATTTAGACTAAGCAGATCCAACACAACCATTGCCCAATTAAAATATTCAGGTCCATATTCATTTACAATCAAGCCCAATAAGGCCCACTCAATTGTTGTCAATTTTGTCATCAGTTTCTTTCCCTCTGCTTCGCTCGCTCTCTCTCTCCCTCTCTCTCAATCGACCAAGGGCAGATCACTCCCAGTTCAGGTAAACACACAGACACATCCATGGAGATGGATGGAATGAAATCGATATACTGTTATATGCATACGATTTATGTTTTCTTGCTTAATGCATTTTTCCTTTTTTGGCTTTTAATTTATTGTTAAAAGCTTTATTGTGGTTTGATTCTAGGGTTCAAAGATTTAGGAGCATGGTCTCTATCTAAAGCTTGCGCTTTTTGTTGTTTTCAATTTTAGGCACTGCCATTATATTGTGTGATTGGTAGTTGATATGATGGATGGATTTTGTTCGTCTGACTTTTTGATTTTTGAACCTGATGATCGTATTTTATAAATTTTGAGGTGATAGAGTTGTTCGTGAGCATAAAATGTAGAGAGTTTTTTCTTTTTTTTTAAATTGTTTGATATTGGGAGAAATGTTGTATTTTGAGTTGTTTGTTTATGCAGGTGGCTTGATGGAGGTTGAAGCTCTTCGAGTGAAATTCTCAAAAAGATGTCTAAGTTTTATTAACAATTTGATGGAATGTTCAGTCTTTTGTTTCGCGATGGTAGATACATTATAAAAGGATCTGTCTTAAAATGTTGTCTAGGAAGAAAATTCTATGTTTTCTGTCTGTTGTCCTCTAAACTCGCCACTGGGATACAGAAAGTTTGCAGAGGTAAGTGGAGATAAAATGATGATTGTTAAACAGTGTCATTCGATGTTTTTACAAATGTCCTTCGTGATGCCCGTTAAAACCAAATAGTCTCCTTTGATGTTTTTACAAAATGTCCTTTGTGCCTCCCTTTAGACCAAACAAAGGCAAATGAATTTCTTTCTTTTCCCTCTTTTACCTTAATCCTAGGCCAAACATATTGTAAATAAGTGTTCTTTTCTGTAAGCTGTAAACTTAAAGCAAAGCAGGATCACCCAAAATACATGTCATGTAAAGTGTGAGTTGGACTGAAATTGTTACTTATTGTCCTTGTGCTGTGCCGTGTGCATACTTTTTATTGTTTGTAGTTTTCTCTATGATTTTTTTGGATCTCATGAATGCTTATTCTTTGAGTTTCCTACTCTTGTGTTGTGTCCTTATTTATCCCTTTGGGTATTGTCACACCTTGCAGTGTAGACAAGAATGATTTTCCTTTTCATTGTTTGTTCTGATACATTTGGATTATTTATCTACATTTTCATCACTCTTTTGTTTTTGCTGTAAATTGTCTTGGAAGATAGCATAATACGATATAAGAACTGATTTATGTTTTCTTCTGGCTACCTTTTGTTATACAGCAATTTGTTATACTAATTGAAACAAAGCTAAAATGGATCCTGAGGAGCTCAGGAAGATGGAAGATGAAGAGACCCCCGTGATGAAAACGATAAAGGGGGCAACCACAGGACTAGCTGCTGGCACTATTTGGGGTACTATTGTTGCCACTTGGCATGACGTACCTCGTGTTGAGAGGAGAGTCGCACTTCCTGGTTTGGTTCGGACACTGAAAATGATGGGTAATTATGGAGCGACATTTGCTGCAATAGGTGGGGTCTACATCGGCGTAGAGCAGTTAGTGCAGAAATATAGGATGAAAAGAGACTTTGTTAATGGAGCTGTTGGAGGATTTGTTGCTGGTGCTTCCATTTTGGGTTACAAAGGTGAACCTTTCTCCTCGTGTCATTTGACCTCTTATGTATAGTGATTACATGAGTATCACATGGTTATACATGGTGAATGTATGTGAGATAATTTGGTGTTTTCTGTATGTGTGTGGATTTTATTGTCTCTGCAGGTCCTTGTGCATACTTGTATTTGTTTGTTCGTAAAGAGGCATCTTATTCATTGACTATTTTAACAGAGATAGAATTATTGGAATGATACATAGACCTGATATATTTGGTTTCACCCATGATGTCTTTGTTGTATTTGCATTGTAGGCTTCTTTACACAGTCCAAGCCTCAATTTTTTACAATTATCTTTTATTGAATGGTTAAGAACGTCTGGTTCTATGGCTGATGGTAACTCAACTAATATGTGTGTACATTCACCTTTGGTGTTGGTTGCGTTGTATATTATGTGTATGTGTGTGAGTGTCTATAACAATTCCTAGGTTACACACATTTTGACATGTGACGGCTACTCATTGATCTTGTAACTATACAAAAATCTACTTTGTACTTGAGATTGCTGATATCAAAGTTCATTTGCCAAAGAATCTGATGACATGTCTACTTTTTTATATATGGCGCACGACGTTTCTTTCTAGTTTCTACTGTGTCATATACATTCTTTTTCCATTTTTTCTTCTTGGAATAAATTAACAAGGCCTATGTTTTGGGATAACTGTTGGTATTTTTCCTTCTTTTTTGCGAGAATAAAAGTGATCTAAACTTGTTGCTGATAATTCCATCATCTGTGCAGGGAGGAGCATTCCAACAGCCATCTCTGCAGGAGCTGCACTTGCATTCACTTCTGCAGTCATTGATATTGGAGGTCAGACCACAAGAGTGGACACTGGAAAGGAATATTATCCTTACACCACCAAGAAAAGGCCTAATGTTAATTAGTTCAAGCATCACCACTGTTTCACTCTTTTCAGAATTGTGATGTACTTTTGTACTGCGTTTTGTGGTTGTTCACCTTTCTTACCATTACAGATGCTGTTTGGATGGTTTAATAAATTTCTCTGCCATTCCTTTAGGCTCCCTGAGAATGCTAAATGCTAATCTCTGTTTTGATTCACATGTCTTTTACAGTTATAACCGTTGACATGTAATAGTTGACGGATATTGTTTTTAAGGAATATTAGACAGATCTTATCCCAATTTTCCTCATTGTTGAAGAGAGAATAGTTATTAATGATTCTCTTCATTCTTTACGTTCTAGATTGTGTCATTGCTTGTTCTGTTATTTCAGTCCCAAAAAGAAACTTAATTCCCATGTTTTATTCAAAAAATTGATATTTGGAAATTGGACCTTGAATATTGGTGGAAAAATAAAATGAAAAACTTTTAGAACATGAGGTGCAAAATACTATTACACAATGTGATCATAGCTTTGGTTCAAATTGATAGTACTTTATAGGGGAATGATTAATTTGATTGGTGTTTTGGCAGGACAATGACAACAAATTTTTTATCTAAGAAATAATTATAGTTCAAATTATGAATCAGTAAAAGCTTCTTATAGTAACGTTCAAGGAATTATTATATTATTATCTTGTAATAAAATGAAAAAGAAAATAATTAAATAGTGCCTTAATTTTCTAGTTTCTAGAAAATAAAAAAGAGGCGAAGCCCAATGAAGATATCTGATCCGGAGAATTCCATTTTAGTCTCCACGCCACATGGCAGAAACCCATTGACATTCTTAAATTTCATTGGGCCCTTCCCTGCAAGCTAGCCAAGAATCAAATCATAATCTT
>JACFYI010000417.1:443575-456985 GCA_014898755.1 Handroanthus guayacan
AAACTTCGTTCTCTTTCTTTCTTTCTTTCTTCTTTTTTTTTTCGGATTTTTCTGCTAGCTGAAATATGATTATGATATTTTGCAGCTATGAATGAGCAGAAATGTAAGTGGAAAATTCTAACAAAAATAATGTTAGGATTTTATCAAAAACAGTAGGCGGAATACGGAATATGATTTTCTTGGATGATTTTTTTCTTTGTCTTGACCTTAAATTTTGATATTTTCCCTTAAAAGAGCTAATTTTTTGGTCTCAGTAATAATGAAATATGGGAATAATTTGTTGGTAAATATAATTATGAGGTGTCCTTTGAAATTTAAATATTGTGTATATATACAGTCAAATAATAATAATATAAGGTAAAGAAAAAATAGTTGTTGATAGTAGGTATACTAAATTCAACGGAAATTTGGTTTCATTTTATTTGTATTTTTCTTCTTTCGCAACCACCCTTAATTTAGTACACACATGCACCTGAATTCAACCACAAAAATTCAAGACGCAAGATACGTGTAATTGCATAGATGAATGCACACACGCACAGAGATATATATATAGATATAGATATAGATATATATGTTACAACATGGCATGTAGACAATATATATATATATATATATATTTCCAAGGTTCGAGAGAAGCTTTCTATGTTCAAGTTGCTCCATAAATGTTTTACGGCTGTTCCTACTTGATATAAATTAATTGGCCACGTTTAAATAACACGCAATTAATTAGGGTTTCATAAAAGAAAGAAAGAAACTAATTTGGTTTGAACTTTAATTAAAATAACATTCGGAAATGGAACATTTCTAAGATTTAGATATTTGGTGTTTGAATTATTTCCTTGTGATGAAGATCAGATCAGATCAATTTAATTTGATCGTACCAGTAACGATTGGGTCTTATTCTGGGCGTTAAAATGTAGTCCATTCCACAGTACATGAAGCCCAAGATGTTTAGGCCCAATAATACGTACAGGAGGGGAAAATTTGCAATTTTAGTTCCATAATGGTGGGCATTTTCAAATCTCACCCCCAAATATCCCTTTCGAAATAGTCAAATTTAGTCCCTAATTTCTGGTACCTTTACACTTTAAAAAAAGAAAAAAAAAAGAAAGAAAGGAAAGAAAAAAAATGGTCCCTTTACAAATTTAGTCCCGTTGTTACTTTCTTGACTAAACTAAACTTAGTATTATTCTTTTAAAACAAAATTAGTACCTTCAATATATATTATATTATGGTTGGGACAGATGCGGTCACTACAAAAAATTTGAGCAATTACTACGGCTAAAAACTGATGTTAATAGAAAAAAATGGTGGCAGAAAGTTATTTGCTACGGTTTCACTACGGCAATGATCCGTGATTTCTGTGAGCGTAGTGAAAAATCCATCACGGCTATATGCCGTGGTGGATGTTTTTCACCTCAATATAGCCACAGCAAATGATGTTTCCACCACGATTTTTTGGATTATAGGCTACCACATCCACCACGGCTATTAATTGGCTACTGCTTCCATTACGGCTATTAAACTTTTGGTTACAAAAAGTCAATATTTTTGTAGTAGGTTTATAAATACGAAAAAATCAAATCTATCCCAAAATTATGATTCTATTTTATTTTTTTTTTAAATAAACCTAAGCCGAACACATCCAATTCTCAATTCAAAATTACAGTACGGTTTGAATTGAAGCGATTCTTAGAACAGTTTGATAGTTTATTTGTACAACCCTAATGGACATTGGATGGAAATAATATGCCATGTAAAAACCAGTTCAATGGCATCAGGTTGCGGCACATGCTTTCGCAGTTAGTCAAGAGGATGGTACAATCAATCATTAAATTGGAAATATCTAAAGATAGTAAATTTAAAGGGCGTGGCCAAGTATTTTTTGAAATATCTAAGTTGAAAATAATAGTAATCATATCATATCATAATCTTGAAAATAAAGACCATCCCAAGATGAATTTGTATGTGTGCAATGAGAAGTCAAGTGGTGTTTGTAATTAATTGTAAAAAGTAATTATTTAATAATAAGCTGCTGAAATCTATTTTATATATTATATATACTAAAAATACTTCATATGATAATTTACAGAATAATTATTAGTTGTTCTATATATTTAAGTCAATTTTCACTTGCTAGTGTGTATATAAAAAATATTTGCAAATTTCCATAAAAATATATTTGCTTTTAACTCGATTGAATTAAATCAAAAAATTAATAAATCTGCTAATTCTTTTGCATATATATAATGTGTATATATATGTATATGGGGCCAACTCTTAACAAATCCCGCGTGGATCTGAGATGCTCTATATTCACTTTGCCACATAAATATATTTCCATCTTAAAAGGATTATTAAGAATTTATTTGCTCTGTTTGCATATTAATTGTGTTTTTTTCTCACAAGTTAGTGCAAAAAATCCTTCTGGTAAATGATGATGATTTCTTTTGTTAATATAATTTTATAATGAACTGTTTAATTTTTATCTTTATTAAATTTAAATAATTTGCACAAGACTATTTCAAGTATGGATTGAGTAAGTAATCATGTATCATGGTTGTGTAAGCTACTAATTGTTTTTTTCTAATAATGTTATATATATATATATATAGTACATAAATATTATGATTTTGTGAGTATGACAATATACAAAAAAACCACAATTGGTTTCTTTTATGGCACAAAATTTTTTCTTAAAAAAAAAAAATAAAATTGTTTGATATGTAATAAAAAATTAAAGAAGAGAATATAAGTTGAACTAAGTAAAGTGTTTTATTACAAGCTTAAACTTATATATGTGTAATTATTACAATGATCGCATGTTCAACATTTTTTGTGGAGGTTGTAAACCTTTTAGTTGTAATCCTGTTACGGTTCAAATCCAAATTTGTCAAGTTCTCTGGAATCTCAATCTTTGACATATCGAACTGTAACATATTCCTCGAAAAATTGATGACTTGTATATTCTTGTTCTTTCTAAGCCCAAGTTGCTCCATAAATGTTTTACGGCTGTTCCTACTTGACATTCATTAATCGCCACATGTACTAGATATCATGAAATTAATTTTGTTTGAATTTTCAAACAATATTTCAATAAATTATATATATATATATATTTTTTTTTTGGCCCAAAATGATGTAACGTTTCTGAATTTAAGATATTTGATTCTTGAACCATTTCTTCGTGGAGATCGGACTGGGTTGATTTAACCGGACCGCACCAACAATAGTTGGGTCTTGGGCTTCAAGAATGTATATTGACTTTGGAGCCCAAGATATACATATGGAATGAACCCATCATTTCAATCATGGTTCACTTTTCCTACAAACTTCAAATGTAAATCTTTTTTGGTTAGCTCAAAATATAGATTTTATGTGTTTGATATTCTGATTCTTGTTTCTCTTTGTTCTTCCATTATGAACTATGTTTTTTCGCATGTCAGCCCATGATTCATGAAATGTTAAATTATTTCGTGGTATTGTCCTACCGACACTTATAATCGAAAATTTTGCCTTAAAAAGACACTTCACGTAATAGAGAAGGGGATAGCTCATAGACTACTTTTTTTGAATTGTATTTGATGTCATCATCACATTCTAGGTTGAGGCCGATTAAATAATGAAGTGTACATTGAGATTTGTTACATTGGGTGCAACCATTTGCAGGATTAGAATTGCTTTTTGCAGGCGTGGACTGGGGACTGGAAACATGCCATGTGAAGACCTGCTCAATGGTATCAAGCAGTGCCATGTGCTTTCCCACAAGATGGTCCATTCAATCATTGAATTGGAAATATCTAAAGGTAGTCATTTAAAGGCCCTTTGGCGGAGGTATTCCTTTTTTTTTTTAATTGGAAATATCTAAGTTGAAAGTAATAGTAATTGCAAATCATGTCGCATATCATTTGATGAAAAACTTAATGAAATTAATAGAACATTGCAAATTGGATCTCTTAAAATCTAACATATTGATTCAAACATTATAAACTTACACATGTTCTATTAAATTTTACAATAGTAGTAGGGGACAAGCGGTTGTCTTGTAAATGGCAAGCTCAATCCCTGTGAGAAAATAGGTCATAAGTTCGAGTCCTATAAGATTGATAAGGAACCAACCTTGAGTATTTTTTCTTTTAAGGAAAAAAATAGGTTTTTTGTTAGCTAACTAATGAGTCATGGAGTGTAGTTGTGATTTTTTAAATTGTGTGAAGTTCTTTTGTAATTAAGCGAAACTTTCGGGATACTGAAGTAATTATCTTTTCATAAAAATTAAATGTTAACTTGAAATAAACTTGCTAAAAATATCATACATAAAATCACATTACGTGTAATTAAACCTAAAAAACACACACTTTTTCCATAATATCATATCATACCATGATTCCATCTTATTTCTAATATACAAAAACCTTAAAAACACATAATATAAAAAAACCTTAAAAACACACACTTTTTTCCATAATATCATATCATGCCAAGATTCCATCTTATTTCTAATACAAAAACCTTAAAAATACACACTTTTTCCAAATGTATTACTTGCACTTCGGCAATGGAGCTCCACACAAGCACTTGTTATGGAAGAAATTAGTGTAGTCCAATTCTTGCAACCTTCCACCCACCGGAATCTGCCCGCAAAGCCTGTTGTAACTCACATTCAGAGAAATTAAATTAACTTGTTTGGCCAATCCCTCAGGCAAACTCCCCGTAATCCTGTTATGGTTCAAATTCAAATTTGTCAAATTCTCTGGAATCTCAATCTTTGACATATCGAACTGTAACACGTTCCTCGAAAAATCGATGACTTGTATGCTCTTGTTCTTCCCGAACAAGACTGATATGTCCCCTTCGAGCCTGTTTCTAGAAGCATCGATCCAGGTAAAGTTTCCATAGCCTAATTTTCTAGGAATTTGCCCGGAAAGCTGATTGTGTGAGAGGTAAAGATAGAAATCTTGGACTTTGAACTCTGAAAATGATTCTGGGATGTTACCGGTGAGCTTATTGCGGTCTAAAAGAAGTCCTCCGAGCTTTGGGAGTTCTGAAAGTGATGAAGGGATTGAACCTGTGAAGTTGTTGAAGGATAAGCCGATGTAGTTGAGGTTTTTGAGTTGGCTAAGGAATGATGGGACAGGGCCCGTGAGATGGTTCCATCTCAGATCAAGGAACTCGAGTTTGGTAAGTTTGGTTATGGCTTTTGGGATTTGGCCTGTGACATTGGTTTTGTGAAAAGTGAGGCTTTTGAGGTATGGAAGATCGCCTATGGCGTCTGGAATTGGAAGGTTGAGATCGGCTGATGCAAGGTCGAAATTAGTGATGCGGTTACTTTTTTCATCACATTCCACCACATACCAGTCGCAACAATCAGTTTTTGGGTCCCATGAGATTAGGTCGTAGGGGTTGTTCAGGGCTCTCTTGATTTCGAGGAGAACTTTTTTGTCATTTGGGTTGCACCTGCTGGAGAATGCGAGAGAGAAAGAGAGGAAGAGTGAAAGTACCAAAAAATGACAGGCCGGCATGGTTGGTCGATTTGGAAGTTCGGATAGAGATTTTATGACATAAGAGTCAAGGTTGGGAAGGTCTTTATATAGGGGTTGTACATGGCATTATGTCGGCATTAATAATCTTACCAGAGTTTAATTGGCCAATATTTTGATTTTAGTCACGTGTTTTTATTTTTCTTCTTTTCCAAAAAAGTATACGACCTGAGATATCCTAATAAGTTATTTGCACCAATCAAAAAGTCGTCTACACATTTGTAGGGACAATCTAAGAAATTAACTAGTGTGGGCATGATAATTTTAATGTCTTGTTAGTGTCCTTTGAGTGAAGTGACATCGATCTCTATTTAAAATCCATTTTAAAAGAAAGTCAGAGGTTTAATCCCCTTTCAAAGTAAAGAGAGAGAGTCTCAATGTTCTACTATGTTTTTGATAAGGAAGGGTATTTAAGAAGTTAAAAATGCTGTTAACCTAGTCTTTGTTCACCAAACCTATAATTCAATTTAGTACTTAGAATTTTACAATATAAAAGGTGTTTAAATTTTAAATTAATTGGCCAGTGAAATGGTAAATAATGCTTATAAGCTACCTCGAGCAAGATAGTAAAGCAACACAGCACCAACACAATAATTAGTGACAGATGTACAATATAGTTTTATTCATGAAAATAAAAAGAATACCATCAAAAGCTATAGGCCTTCAGTCTATTAATACAACATCCAAACTCGATATCCTATGGCAGTAGGATATATTAATAGCAAGTTTAAATTTAAGTTCAATAAAAAATTGAAATTCAATTAAAAAATTCAATTTGAAAAATAGAAAAATACTAATTATATTAAAAAGTATACGTTATTTTAATATAAAATACATTAAAAAAAAGCTTCTACAATATTATTTATAACATTTCCACTTATTTCATTTATAAAAGATTTATTATTTTAAAAAATTATTATTAATATTCTGAGTCAAATCTTTAACAAACAGAATGAATTAATTTTGTTTTCAATTGACCTATTTTTAAATTACTCATATATTTATAATTGAATTGAATCGTTAAATATTTTAATTTATTAAATATTTTAAAATTCAAATCGAATTCAAATTAAAATCCACCTTGTGCTAGCCTCACTTACATGTAAAAGAATCCACATTTTAATTACAAAGCCGGGCCCATTGTCCTCATTTTATCCAAAGTTATTCTTTCTTTCATTTTCTTTTTCCATAAAAAATAAATACATTTAATTATTATATCAGTATATTTCTGATCAACTACATATAAAATCAAGATTAAATAAATAAATATCAAAATTTACTATTAAATAAAATAACACATTCTTGTTTAGTAAAAAACAAGACTTGAATGCATAATATATTGAATTATGAAACCTCTATCTTTTCCGAACAAAGCCTAAAGTCTCATTGGACTCGTTTTATCCAAGGTTGATACTTGGGGCTAGTTGTGGATCCAATCAAATTTCCACTATCTATGCTTTATGTCCAACCGACATTTGGTGGGCCCAAGCTAACATAGGAATCCAATTGGCATACGAGGCAAGTCGATTTGACAGATATTTTTAAAAATTAATCACATATATATGATCTTTGCATAAAAAAAAATAAGGGTTAAATTCACTTTAACCCCCTCTACTATAGTGGTACAATCAAAAATCCCCTATACTATACAAACCTTCAAACACCCCCCAACCTCCTCCTAAAAAATTATTTATGATCATTTTGCCCCTGCTGATATTTATATATTTTGTAAATTTATTTTATTGCACAAAATAATGAAGAGACAAAAAAGAAAAAAGATTAGCAAATGGGATTATTTGAATCCATCTTAGTGTGTTGCTTTAGCAATAAAATAATGCATTTAACCATTCTATTGTTTCTTTTCTTTTCTTTTTTTCTTTAATATATATATGATCATAAAATATTCAAATAATATTTGCTTTTTCATATACTTCTATGCTTGTTAATATTTTTCAAAATTTTTAACACATACTAAGATTAATTGAAAAAACCCACAATTTATAATATTTAAATGTTGAATATACTAACTGATTGAACTAATATAACAGCATTCTAAGTCAATTTTATAAATCATATTATGACTTATTGATTTAAGAATCATTTTCTATTTCCAAGTAGTTGAGAACATTTCTAGAGTTTCAAATTAATGGGGACTTTCATTCCCGAGCGAATTTTAAAATAATATATAGTTGTTAGTGATGATTTATAAAATTGATCTATCTAAAATTTCATATAATTATGATTCTCAAGTGAACTTTTGTATCTTCATTATTTTGTGCAATAAAATGAAATCATGCAATATATATATAGAGGGGCAAAATGGGCATAAGCCATTCTTTAGGAGAAGTTTGGGGGAGTGTTTGAAGGTTTACATAGTAAAGGGGGTTTTTGATTATACTCCCATAGTACAAGGGGGCAAAGTAAATTTAACCCAAAAAATAATAATTTCATCCACAATTTATTCTTTAGTATCGAGATTAATGTAAAACTAATCGTAATGTCTGTGTCTAATTATATGACTGTTGGTAATGATACTTATATACATATTTTTGTATTTATAGCTATGATTAGGTCACGTTTTTTAATTAACACAAGAAAATGTGAAAAGCTAGAATGAAATATTTATTTATTGTCTAAAGACAATGATTTATGTATACAATAATTACTACTTAATAATTGAAGGATAATTAACTTTATCCTGCACTTTGTTCCCCATCGTAATTTGGAACTAAAGCAAGCAGATAGTTTGCCATTTGAATTATTTGAGGACTCATTTGTCTTTTTTCATTTACATGTGATTCATGAGTTCGAGCTTACTATTATTTATGTAAACAACTGTTAACCAAGACATGCCTTAATCATTTCTCTATGAGTCGTACTACTTTTGGTTTTTGTTTTTTGATTAAAAAAAATGCTCTAAAAAAAATATTTTACTCATTAAAAATAATAGTATTTTTTCATTTCCTATCTATTGAATTTTTCTTACTTACCAATTCATAACTTAAAAAGTTTATGATTTTGAAGGAAAATGCAGAAGGTGGTACCAAACGTAGCCTTCTAGTTGCTTTGCCTAACATCACGATGCTTATATTGCTCTTTCAAAATTCCGCTTTTACAATTTAAGTTGCTTCAATTTCTCTTTGGACAATTAAACTCACAAATGACTCTTTGTCATATGCTTAGAAAACGAGATTGCTATTATGGTGATGTGAAGCAAAACAGTCAGCACACAATCTAACTCATATAATTTATAAATAATTATAAATTTCACCAATTTAGAACAATAATAAAAAACATATGATTAAGACGTATAAGTAAATAATGAAATTTGTGCGAGAAAAGCATTGCAGAACCTGTTGAGATAAACTGTGGTTAGTGGGCTGATTTATCTTTGTGGGTTGTCTCGATGGGCTAGACTTGGCCCATTTTGTTTCCACGGAACAAAGACCAGGTTAATTTAATCATGGATGGATTGGACCTCTCTCCCGGCGCGAAGAAAAATGGCTTAATCCTATGTGCATCCTTATCCTATAGTAATCATCTTTGCATTAGTAACTGGATCTTGTGGTATAGTTCATATTTTCCGGTCTTTTCACGTCTGGTGCATAAAAGAATATTTTTCTAATTACTCCGCAAATTTCTGTGAATATAGAAAATACTTCTGTTGAACTTTTTGAATACAATTCTTGAATACCGTATAGAAAGCCAGAAAGATATGTGAGTGAAACTTCTATTTCCTTCCAACATATCCAATATTTCTTAACCAAAACAATAAAAAGTTAAATCAATGGCATTGGATTGACCCTAACCCCGGGGAAGCAAACCAAAGGATGAGCCCTAGGCAGAGTTATCCCAACCCCTTCTTCCATATCCACAGTTCCACTACCTCCTTCTACCTTCCACTCAAAGCACTGAATCATTGCACCTAAGGTTGTCTGTACAACTTGCATAGCCAATGAAGTGCCGGGGCAACCCCTTCGACCCGACCCAAATGGTAAGAAATGATAATGTTGTCCCCTAACATCCAACTGCCCTCTTGCATCCTCAGAAAGAAACCTTTCTGGTCTGAACTCGAGTGCGTTTTCCCAGTGGTTAGAATCCCTTCCAATGGCCCAAACATTTACGAATAGTCTTGTTTTGGCTGGAATTTGGTAACCTGAAATTGTGCAGTCTTTGCTTGATTCTCTAACGATTAGTGGGCCTGTGGGGTGAAGTCTTAATGTTTCTTTGACAATGGCTTGAAGGTATGGAAGTCTGGGGATGTCTGATTCTTGGACAAGTCTGTTGTTTCCTATGATAGAATCGATTTCTTGAGCCGCTTTCTGGCAGATTTTAGGATGATTGATCAATTCCGCTAATGCCCATTCTATTGTGATTGCTGATGTATCAGTTCCCGCAGCGAATAAGTCCTGCATTGGGAAGAATGATTCGGTCATTAACATAGTATATAATATGTTATAGGGAGAAATTCTTTGTCTGTAATTTGAGATCGTAAAACAGGACGCACTAGTCGACTTGGATCGATGTATTTGTTGCGAGGGAAACATGTCTTAGTCACACTAGAGACTGAAGGTGGAGATCTTGACCTAGAATTATTTGAGACATTGGAGGTTTCATTGAAAACTCTCTAATGCTTAACTTAGCGAGAATCTTTATTAAAAAGTCCAAGTCAAATGATAATGGAGCATATCATATATTTAAACGGAGGGAAAATTATAAAAAGCATGTCATCTCAATTTGATTGTGAATATTACAATGCGAGACTGACGTGGATAAATTGTATCAAATTTTGCAGACCTCCTTGGTCACTTTGTGCAGCCTTATTCAAGGGTTTAGGAAATGCGGTTATTCAGGAATACTACTCATTTTGGATAAAAGAATTTTGATTAAAAATATGGATAAATGAGTCGTTTAACCTATTTTTCCATATCAATCTCTAAATGATTCTTTACGACGACTTCACAGGAGCTTAAACACTTTACCTTTTGGAGCAAGAAGATATAAATTTTGTTCACAAACATATGACGATATCATATTATCATTAAAACTAAAGGAAGAAAAGACATTTACCAAGATAAAAGCCTTGATATTCTCTCTTGTTAATTTGATCTCTGCACTTCCATCTTCAGCAATATCAAGTAAAATGTCAAGAAGATCCTTCACAACCTCCCCCTCCCCACCTTTCTCCTTCAATTTCCTTCTTTCATTCACATGTTCATCTATGATCCTCTCCATCATTCCATCAAACCTCTCTCTCACCTCTTTCAACCTCTTTCCAAATCCCTGCAAATCCAAATTCTTGCAGAAAAAAATGTAGTCAGATAAATTAAACTTCCCTGTAAGTTCAGCAACTTCTTGAATCAGTTTCCTAACTTCTCCGGCTTCATTTTCATCTCCAGAACACCTCTGGCTCATAATCATTCTTGATATCACATTATTTGTCAGTCTAATAAGCTCGCTTCCGATATCAACAGATTTTCCAGCTTCTGCTTTTCTTAACAATAATTCAATAAGTTGCTTTATTTCTTGGCGCCTAACCGGCTGCAGTAGGTCTAGAGTTTGTCCACCAAGGAGCTGAGACATACACAGTTTCTTCATGAACTTCCAGTAAGTTCCATAAGGTGCAAATGAGAAGTCTTGGGAACCATAAGTTAGGTAATCTGTGGCAGTTGTTTGGGGTCGATCTGAGAAGGAACTTTCATGTGTTTTGAGGATTTCTTTGGAAACCTCAGGTGATGAAGCGACTATGCAAGGACTGGAGCCGAGGTATATGTGGATTAAGGGTCCGTATCGCAATGAGAGCTTTGCTAGAGCTTGGTGAGGTATCGGGGCTAGAAGATGAAGATGGCCGATGATTGGTAAGGATAGAGGGCTTGGAGGAAGACGTGGAGAAGTTAGTTTTTTGAATAATTTTTGGATTAGAATGGTGGAAATAAGCCAAACGAGGAAGTAAATGACGTATTCTAGGGCTTCTGCCATGGCTCGAACTCTAAATAGTGAGATCAGAATGTAAGCATGAGATCCTTACACGAACGAATATATGATAAGTGTTTGGAGAATTTATAAATATATATTCGGAATCATGACTCAGTAAACTCTGTCATTGCTTCATTGACTACTAAAATGGCTTCTGCTTTAAGTTACATCTTTAGTTGTCTTTTTCATTCAAATTTTTATGATGGAAAATACTCTCATTGGATCTGACCTTAATCACATTAAGTTTTTTCAGCAAATTTTCTGCTATGTCTCAAGGGCCGGCAATGTCTGAAAATGACAGAAATCGAATGTTGTAGAATTCTTTTGTCACGACGTATTTGTAATCTTTGTTTAATTCACCTTTCTGAACCTGTTGCATTCGTTGTCATTATTCTAATTCTTCTCTCTTAACTTATGTGTTTGGCTTTCTTAGCGGCGGGGACGGGTCTAAGCAGAATAAAAGAAGAAAGAGATAATGACTACCAAATGAATCCGCTAAGTAGAGTTTCTTAGCAGAGCTATGCTCCTTGATTGACGGTTGTCATTAAAATCGCTGGCTAAGTTACTTAGATCCTTCTTCTTCTTCTTCTTCTTCTTCTTCTTGAGTATCAGATGCCTCTTTATGGATGTAACATTTATTCTAAGGTACTCACAAATGACTCTTTTGTCATATGCTTTGGGTCTGCTTGATGGAATGAGATCCTCTATTTCAAAATAATATTTCATCTTATATTCTATATTTTAAATACATGCTATGTGTATTAAATATTTCCTTATAAAAATATTTAATAATAAATTCAATACACATAGTATGCATTTAAAGATATAGAACATGAGATAAACACCATTGGAATAGAAGATCTCCTCCCGTATTTGATAGCACATATTAGGGTGGATTGTGGTATGTGAAATACCACAATCTATTATTTGATAGGAAAGATTAAAGAAGTAGGTCGGCTCGGTGAATCTGCAAAGGCCGCACTGTAGCAACTACTAACCTCTATTATTAATCTCTCATTCGGGGTGAGATTGAATCACCCAAATTGTAATGTATAGAATGTTGGTGAATGAATTACTTTTATGCCCATGTGAACTTTCTTACAATTACTATTATTATTATTATTATTATTATTATTATTATTATTATTATTATTTTTATTTAGTTGTTGTTGTTATAATTATTATTATTATTATTATTTTGTTGTTTTTTTTCTTCTTCTTCTTCTTCTTCCTTTTCTTTTATATTTATTTCTTTTTTTATTTTTATTTTTTTAAGTTACTTGTTTATTTTGTTTTATTTGTTTGTTTGTTTATTTATTTATTTATTTATTTCTTAAGGTTTAGTTGCCTTTTTTTATTTGATCTATCAATTTAAAAAAACAAAAATTATTTACTCACATCAACTACTCCAAGTAAATATAAAAAAGGTAATATAGGAAAATACTAAAACACATCCCTTAATATGGTCTACCAAACATGTAGGCCTGTAAATGGGTAGGGTATTACCCTATCCATACCCATACCCATACCCTAAAATACCCATACAATGAGACTTTATACTCTACCCTATCCAATGGGTATTAAGACCTATAGGGTCTACTAATTGGTTCTACCCTATAGTATTAATACCCATTGAGTCTTACTCTATTGTACCCAAGACCTATTGGGTTTATAAAAGTAAGCATATCAATTCGGATATTCAAATGTGAATTCAAATTTTATCAATACTGAAAATAAATATCCGCATCTACTTATATCAATCGGATATCGATCGGATATTCGAATATCTGATATCTGTTTTAATAGTCAGGATGCAAATATAATATTGATATATTATATCTATTATTCTCAATCTTCATACTACATTTGAATTTGTTACTCCATATATCTGAAT
>JACFYI010000417.1:457085-490887 GCA_014898755.1 Handroanthus guayacan
AAAATAAGTATTTTATCATTACTTCTTCTATATATACAAACTGCAAGTAACATTTTACTTCATGTTGAAAATATATATATAATATTTGGTTTTCTTAAAAAATCATTGACTTTAATGTACTATGACTTAATACATTTTTTATATTTTCATTAAGAATAATGATAATGAAGACGTTTTCAGTATAATTTATTTTAAAAAATATAATTTTTTTTTTTTTATTAACATGCATGTTATTATTGGTGCTATGATGATATTGTGCTAGCTATGAATTTTATTTGTGATTCTAGGAGAAATCTTTAATTTGATATTATTTACTAATTCTAAAATGAAAAGCATACGATTAACTCATTAATAAGTAAGAATGATATATAGAAATTGTATCTTTTATGTTAATTAAATTAATTCGTGCATAGCACGGAGCACACACTAGTAACCTATAAAGGTCAACTATGGTTAGTGGGCTAAGTTATCTTCGGGGGTCATCTCAATGGGGTAGAATTGGCCCATTTTGTTTCCATGGAACAAAGACTGGGTTAATTTAATCATGGATAGTTTGAATTTCTCTCCCGAGGCCAAGAAAAATGGCCTCATCCTATGTGCATCCTACAGCATTCATCTTTGCATTAGTAAATTGGATCTTTCTTTCTTTTATTTTATTTATTTATTTTGATAAACTAAAGGTTGGGTCGGGAGAATCTGATGTGGTTAACCCAATTAAAAGAATTCAATAGCTATGGGATGTTTTTTTCGCCAAAACTCGCTGGGACAACGCCAACGTGGTCATAGCAGGCAAGCAGCCGCATCAACACACTAATGAATAAAACCCTTGGATCTTGTGGTATAGTTCGTATTATTTTGTGTTTTTAATATTTTTCTAATTTCTCCACAAATTTGTGTAAATATAGAAAAAACTTCTCTTTTACTTTTTTAATACAGTTCCTGAATACTATGTAGAATACCAGAATGATATGCAAGTGAAACTTCTATTTCCTTCCAACATATCAAATATTTCTTAACCAAAACAATAAAAAGTTAAATCAATGGAATTGGATTGAACCTAACCACAGGGAAACAAACCAAAGGATGAGCCCTAGGCAGAGTTATCCCAACCCCTTCTTCCATATCCACAGTTCCGCTCCCTCCTTCTACCTTCCACTCAAAGCACTGAATCATTGCAGCTAAGGTTGTCTGAACAACTTGCATAGCCAATGAAGTTCCGGGGCAGCCCCTTCGACCCGACCCAAATGGTAAGAAATGATAATGCTGTCCCCTAACATCCAACTGCCCTTTTGCATCCTCAGAAAGAAATCTTTCTGGTCTGAATTCGAGCGCGTTTTCCCAGTGGTTAGAATCCCTTCCAATGGCCCAAACATTTACAAATAGTCTTGTTTTGGCTGGAATCTGGTACCCTGAAATTGTGCAGTCTTTGCTTGATCTTCTAACGATTAGTGGGCCTGTGGGGTGAAGTCTTAATGTTTCTTTGACAATGGCTTGAAGGTATGGAAGTTTGGGGATGTCCGATTCTTGGACAAGTCTGTTGTTTACCATGATAGAATCGATTTCTTGAGCCGCTTTTTCGAAGATTTTAGGATGATTGATCAGTTCCGCTAATGCCCACTCTATCGTGATTGCTGATGTATCGGTTCCAGCCGCGAATAAATCCTGCGTTGGGAAGAATGATTTGTTCATTAACATGGTGTAATATGTTATGGGGAGTAAATGTTTTATGTGTGATTCCGGGTCGTCAATTAAGATTGGCCGGGTTGGTCTATTTGTTATTAGGGAACCGTGCTAATCAGAAGATGTCGAAGTCTTTATCTAAAATATTTATTATTAGTAAATCAAGTCATACATTAAGGTCATATGTTAATAAGGAGACATCGAGGTCTTGATCTAAGATAGTTACGATTGTTGTTGAAAGGTTTTCCAATAAAAACTTTAGGTCGTTAAGTGTTTTGGGTATAAGAAAGATTAGTTCGAATAATAACAGAGCATGTAGAAAATTCAAGTCGGACAATAATAGAACACAGTGTATACCTTAGTAGAGAATATATGAGAAATATGTTATCTCATTGTGTTTGGCGTTTATAGTGTGAGATTCATATGACATACATACTACATGTCTTGTTGGCTTAATTAAGTTATATTAAAAATGTCAAAGATGGTTAGAATCCTTTATTCCAAAATAGTATTTCATCTCCTATTTCACATTTTAAATACATACCAAGAATATTAAATCTTTCATTATAGAAACACGAGATTTTAATGCTATACATTTGACAAGCATTCATGTAGTGGAATAGGAGATGAAGTATCAATTGGAATATAGGATCCAAAGTGTGTCAAAGGGGCAGGCAGCATTAACCTGCCCTGTTTAATAAAATTACCCCCAACCTCCGCTTCCATCCTGGCAACGTGAGACGGGGGAAAATTGGTATCCACAAGTACTCATGGGTACCCGTTAAGAAAATAGGAATCATTCAGGCATGTTGGATACCCTCCCGACTCAAACGAAAAATGCTAACATGAAACGTTTTTTGCATTTTGCATTTAATACCCCATATCAATCTCGAATTGATTCTTTAACAACTTCACGAGGGCTCAAACCCTTTACCTTTTGGTGCAAGAAGATACAAATTTTGTTCACAAACATATCACGATATCATATTTATCATTAAAACTAGAGGAAGAAAAGACATTTACCAAGATAAAAGCCTTGATATTCTCTCTTGTCAATTTGATCTCTGCACTTCCATCTTCAGGAATATCAAGTAAAATGTCAAGAAGATCCTTTACAACTTCCCCTTCCCCACCTTTCTCCTTCAATTTCCTTCTTTCATTCTCATGTTCATCTATGATCGTCTCCATCATTCCATCAAACCTCTCTCTTGCCGCTTTCAACCTCTTACCAAATCCCTGCAAATCCAAATTCTTGCAGAAAAGAATGTAGTCAGATAAATTAAACTTCCCTATAATTTCAGCAACTTCTTCAATCAGTTTCCTAACTTCTCCAGCTTCATTTTCATCTCCAGAACACCTTTGGCCCATAATCATTCTTGACATCACATTATTTGTCATTCTAATAAGCTCACCTCCAATATCAACAGATTTTCCACCTTCTGCTTTCCTTAACAAACACTGAATAAGTTGCTTTATTTCTTCGCGCCTAACCGGCTGCAGTAGGTCAAGAGTTTGTCCACCAAGAAGGTGAGACATACACAGTTTCTTCATGAACTTCCAATAAGTTCCATAAGGTGCAAATGCGAAGCCTTGGGAACCATAAGCTAGGTAATCTGTGGCGGCTGTTTGGGGTCGATCTGAGAAGGAACTCTCGTGTGTTTTGAGGATTTCTTTGGAGATCTCAGGAGATGAAGCGACTATGCAAGGAATTGAGCCGAGGTATATGTGGAATAAGGGTCCGTAACGCAATGAGAGCGTGGCTAGAGCTTGGTGAGGTATCGGGGCTAGAAGATGGAGATGGCTGATGATTGGTAAGGATAGAGGGCTTGGAGGAAGACGTGGAGAAGATAGTTTTTTGAATAATTTTCGGATTAGAATGGTGGAAATAAGCCAAACGAGGAAGTAAATGACGTATTCTTGGGCTTCTGCCATGGCTCAAACTCTAAATAATGAGATGAGAAAGTAAGTGTGAGATTTTTATATGATGAATATACGATAAGTGTTTGGAGGATATATGCATATATATTAGGAATCATGACTTGGTAAACTCTTTCATTGCTTCATTTACTTCTAGAATGGCTTCTGATTTAAGTTTCTAGGCAGATTTGCTGCTATGTCCCAAGGGCCGGCAATGTCCGAAAATGACAGAAATCATACGTTGTAGAATTATTTTGTCCTGACATATTTGTAATCTTTGTTTAATTCACCTTTCTGAACCGGTTGCATTGGTTGTCATTCTCTCTAATTTACGTTTTTGGCTTTCTTAGCCTCAGGGGTTGGTCTAAGCAGAATAAACAAAGAAAGAGATAATGACTTGGCGTCACTGCCAAATGAATCCGCTAAGTAGAGTTTCTTAGCAGAGCTATGCTCCTTGATTGTCATTAAAATCACTGGCTAATCTACTTAGTAAATTTTTTCTGTGATACTTTTGAAAGAACATCATTTTCAAGTTGAAATTTTCTGTCGTTGAGCAATGCCTGTTTATGGATGCAACATCAATTCCAAGGTATAAGAGTTTTTGTTTGTAAGTGATGCCGGATTGTATGACAAAAGTCCAAAAAAATGAGATCTTAACATGAATTAACAAATATGATTAAGATCATCAAATTCTTAAAGAAAGCTCCACAATATTTAAATTAGTCGAATATAAGAAAACAATTCGAACATAAACAGAACATGTCGTGAATAAAGGTTGAAAATTGTGCTCATTTATATGATGATTTCTCCTAGACGGAATCAAATAAGACAAAGAGTTTAGACTTGTACACATGCTCAGAAAGACTAATTCCTTTATTCTTCAACATGGATAAACCAAAGATTCACACCATCCAATTCTAGTTCAAACCAAGAAACAAAGAAAGAAAGGAAGGAAAAAAAAAAAAAACCACTTTCCCACAATCTACTACAACACAACTAGCCAACTGTTAATCTAACTCAGAATTGCAGGATCAACCCGCAATACAGGATAACAAACCAAAGGATGAGCCATTGCAGCCGAAAATCCAGCACCTTCCTCCATATTCACCTTTTCCTCTCCCTTAATTTTCCAATCGAAGCACTGGATCAGTCCCGCCAAAGTCACATGCACCACCGCCGTAGCCAATGCAGCCCCAGGGCAGCCCCTTCTTCCACCTCCAAACGGCACATAGCTAAAATTCTGCCCTTTCATGTCCTCTGGATCATCGTGTGAAATCGCGTTTATCGAATTAACCAAAAACCTTTCTGGCACAAAATCTGCTGCATTTTCCCACGCATCGGGATTGCGATTAATGGCGTATAAGTTGACTACGATTCTGGAGTCTTTAGCGACGGGATAATTGTTGATTTTGCGATGTAGTCTTAGGGTTTCTTTCACGACTGCTTGTAGGTATGGAAGATTTGGGATGTCGGATTCATCCACTAGTTTGTTTAATCCTACGGTTGTGTCGATCTCGTCTTGTAGCTTTTTCAGTGATGATGGATGGTTGAGGAGCTCCGCCATTGCCCATTGGAGAGCCACGCTTGTTGTATCAGTTCCTCCCAAGAAAAGATCCTGATCAAATGAACTTTTTTCTTTCAACTAGCAATTACGCATGCGGTTCTTGCATATAAGATATTATCAGAATCGTATTATTTAAATATAACTTATTTCTTTTGAATAAATGAAACAAGAATCTGAAAATGAATCACAGAATCAGAAGACTAACCAGAAAAAGGCCCTTGATGCCCATTTTGGTAAGCTTCACCTCGGCCTCGCTATCTTCACAAATACTCAAGAGAATATCCATCATATCCTTCCTTTTCCTTTCTCCATTTTCCCTCTCCTTCTCATGTTTCGAAATAATTCCATCCATTAGTGCATCAAATCTCATCAAAAGAGCTTTAACTTTTCTTCCAGCCCCAAACAAGTCGTATTTCTTAAACAAACTAAAAGCTTCCCCCAAACTAAACAAGCCAGAAAGCAAAGTTATTCCTTTGGCAACTTCCCTTATCTCCATACCTTCATTAGCATCCCCCGAGCACCGTGTACTCATAATCATTGATTATGAATCATCCTACAAATCAAATTATTCGTCATCACCATAAGCTCAAAGCCCAAATCACAAGCTTCTCCGTTCTCAGCTTTTCCCGTTACAAATTCTAACAACTTTATCCTCTCTTCTTTCCTGAAACCAACAAATCTGCTTATCTGTTGAGTGGAAAGAATCTCCACCATGCATATCTTTTTCAAGAAAATCCAGTACTTGCTATAATCAAGAGTCGAAAATAAAGTTTCTTTGTATATCTGATAATCAGAAGACCCGAATTCTGGCCTGGCTGAAAAATTAATATCATGAGTTTTGAAGATTTCTTTTGCTATGGCGCCATTTGATATGACGTATTGAGTTGCCCCACCAGCACGAATCAGCATAAAGGGACCATAGGAAGAAGCTAAGTTCTTGAAAGATATGTGTAATGTGGAACTAAGCAGGTGTAAATGGCCTATAATTGGTAATGATGGTGGGCTTGGAGGAAGTTGGCTGTTTTTGGCAGAATTTTTGCTCTTTTTTAGAGAAATTGTAACAAAAAAGAAGAAGAAAAAGAAGAAGAGTACATAGTGAAACTGAGAAGGTATAGTGATTTCCATGATAGGGGTGAAGAGATCAGGTAGTGTATTAGTGTATAAATATAAGTAGAGAAAACTGAATAACAACTTCATCAATTAATGTCATTATCATTAGCTCTTTTTTCAACTGGTTTATAACAAGAGAAAGATAAAATTATTTGATAAATGCAGATGCAGTTAGAGCCTTAGGGACAAAGAGCCATATTTTACAGCAGCTGCCTGCTCTTACCGGGGGAATAAAAAAGTCCTTATCATTGTTCATGAGCTGAAAAATCATTTACAATTCAGATTCAATTATATGCACTTAGTACAGTTACCTCTTTCTTGACAGGTGGAGTAAACTAATTTAGACATCCCATTCAAGTTCGAGTATAAAAAAGATGGATAATTTTCTCAACACCCTCAAGTTTGGCCTAATTACAAAAACACCTCTTTTGATTTGGAAATTTACAAAAACAACCCTCATCGTTAGTTCATCTGACAAAAATCCTTTTGTAAACTGCCAAATACTCCACGCCAAAATACCAATGCAGAAAATGGAAATCAGTATCTTATTTACAGCTGTTGAAGAATAAGGTAAACAATTTAATGTGTAATCAAAAAATAGTGCTCTCAATCATAATTCATAAGCCATCAACTCTTTAGATTTTGTGATTGCCTACTGATGGTTGCTAATCACTAGCCTTTTAAGACAGCTATTACCTGGTTTGATCATCACAGGATGATCAATACAACTAAAATTTCGATCATCCAGAGATGATCAATGATACTGAGGTCAGATGTTCTATTCGGCTATGCCCTTTAACATCACTGAAATTTCTCCAATGTCAACCTTGACCGAAAACACGAACATACTAAAAAAAAGTCAAGATTTAGCTCATTGACATCAAAGTCCGTACTCTTTTTTCCCTCTCAGCCTTTTTAGCAGAGGGAGTTCTCTTTAACATTCGGAGCTCCTCCATTAGCACTTTCTCAACTGTGTCAATGTTGTTCAAGAGCTTCTTTTGAGGTGTTAAGCAAGCTGAATCTCCCTCGTTCTGATCAGTGATGTTGACCATTATCTTTGGCACTTTACCAACAGTTGGTGGACTTTGCCTAATTAGTGGGATGTCGTTGAGCATCTGATACGGAAACAAAAGGATCATGAACTGTTTGATCCTGGAGTATATGACCCTCAGTTTGTAGGCCTTGACGTTCTTCCAAATGAGCTCTTCTTCTTTCAATTGCCTGAGGAGATAATCATCTCAAGATAACTTAAACAAGATACCATAGAAGGTTTTTTTATTATTTTTTTATTTTTTAGTTTTTTTAATGATAATAAAACCACAATGACATATCCATGCCCACCAGAAAACTGTATAATGATTAACACAAAATGTATCTGGACCTAATAAACCATACACAGTCATAGGCCTAATTTAATTTTGGGACAAAAACCAGAGCCAAGGCAACAGTTACAAAGAAGGCAAAATCACAAGAGCTCTAAAACAAGGTATGCGATGCATCATTACTTCATACACAAATAACATATTAAGAAGAAGATTCTTAACATGATAAATAAGATTTAGTGAATGAGACTGCCTTTACTCAGCAAAATAAATTAGACATACGAATTTACGATTATGACTTTTTTCATTATTTAGTTAACTGGTCCAGACAACAGCTACTCAGCTTAAATGTAAAACTATATCATATATTATGTCCCAATCAACACAAATAAACAGACAACAAACCTTCTAAATGAATCGGAGGTTTATCTTCATTACATCAGTGATATCCCGGAGAGGTTTTCTCCGGAACCAAGCAGGAAAAGTGCTGTTTCCCCCTCCTTGGCCACGACCTCGACCACGTCCCAACATGGGTGAAATATTTTCTTGCCCGATGATCGGTGCAGATGATCCATCAATTCTTGAAGTTCTAATACTGCCCCCACCAGAAGCTCCTCCCATTGATCGTTGTGTACCTCTCCAGCCAAATGGAGTTCTGGTACTTTGCCCCTCATCATCCTCATCTTGGAGAACAAAAATTATCAAATTAAATCCCCCAAAATTTCTACTGCTATTCATAAAAATCCGCCTCTGATTACTGTAAGTGGTTAAAGCGTCCTCTTGGCTGGACAATCTGTCTCTTGCC
Source organism: Handroanthus guayacan (assembly GCA_014898755.1). Classification (NCBI taxonomy): domain Eukaryota; kingdom Viridiplantae; phylum Streptophyta; class Magnoliopsida; order Lamiales; family Bignoniaceae; genus Handroanthus; species Handroanthus guayacan. The sequence continues at coordinate 465,484 of JACFYI010000417.1, forward strand.
TCCGGCATTTTATCCAAAATCTTCGAAGAAACAATATGTTAATTGAATCGGTAAAATTTGTGAGGTGAAGGAAGAAGATGTAGAACATATAAGGGAGAAGATTGAATCGGCAAAATTTTGAAATGAAATTTGGGCGGTATTATTCATACTTAGCAGAAACGAAAATAATTTCAGAAAATAAAAGTAGCCAAAATTTCGGCATTTGAGATGTCAAAATTCAAATTTGGTTAAAAGGCAGTCATTGTATAATTTCCGCTGCCCCCCCTTCCCCGCGCCGTGTCCTTGGCTCCTTGCAAAGATTTTCTAGTGGCGACCTAATAAGTCTCAACAATTTTCCATTCGCTACTCCTTGAGTTTATATAATATTAGCAGTTGGTGTATATTTAATGTATGTACATAAAATTAGTAAAATACAATTTATATATTATAATATATAAATTACATTGTCTGTATTTAATAATTAAAATACGAGTAGTATTGATGCTTTAACATGAACTATACTATATATATTTATAACTTTAAAAAATGGTTCTCTAATTTTTGTTTTTTTGTGAAAAAAAAAAAAAAAGTTATAAGAAGATCACAACTAACTTTCAAATCTAACTACCCTTGCGGATTCAAACTCGCATTCTATGCGTTCAGGCAAACTAAATACTTCAAAACTTGCTTCGATGGCATCTTGTATTAAACTTTTCAAAAACGTGCATGTTGAAAGGTCTGTTGTATTAATGATTTGAAAAAATAATTTTATGAAATTCTTAAATATGAGCCGCCATATATATTTTTATAGCAACTCCAACCCAAAATCTCAAATTCTCACATTTACCATTTAAACAGAACACAATCCCAAAGACAAACCACCATAAGTTTAAATCATAACACAAACAAAATCATTCAACACCACCCCACCTCCCAAACAAAATATTCCATCATTAACAATACTGAAGGAAAAAAGAATGCTGAATGCTTGTTTGCCTGTCCATCATATCAGTCCAGAAAAAGGAATGCTGTTTTCTACTCAGAAGCAAACTGCCTAAGAATCTGCACAACACTACAAAAACCATCTCGTTGATCCAATTCAAACTGCTTTCTAAAACATAAGATCACTATTCTTGCGATCAGTCATCTGATAGAAACAGATCAGTCCAAAACAGAATTTTTATATTCCAGAATAAAGGGCAATGGAGATAAAGAATCACGAGCTCATGCAACAACCACCCTTTTTGGCATTAGGATCCGTTTCATGACCCGGAATGATGATCCTAGTACCTTTCAGAGATGCTGATTTGCCATAGTCCGACTCATCGTTGGCAGTCAGAGTCTTCTTGCTTATGATCCTATATATTTCAGTCAGAATAGTTAGGAAGGCGCTTTCGACATTTGTTGCCTCTAGTGCTGATGTCTCCATAAAGTATAAGTTTTCCCTTTCTGCAAACTCCTGGGCATCCTCGGTTGGAACAGCCCGGAGAGTCCCTAAATCGCATTTGTTACCAATAAGCATTATAACAATGTTCTTATCAGCGTGCCCCCTGAGTTCCTCAAGCCACCGAGCCATATGGTCGAAAGATTGACGTTTTGTCATATCGTAGACCAACATTGCACCAACTGCACCTCGGTAATAAGCACTTGTTACTGCCCGATACCTAGAAAGAGAAGATCATCGAAGCCAGTAGCATAGTTGAGCTCTAGAGATTGCAGAGCAAGCAAATTTTGATGCAAAATTAAACAAATAATTATGTTTTCTTCTGACACTAAATGATGCAGATGTTCTAAAGAGAATAAACCATGATTTCCCATGAATGCAAGACGCCCACTTAGATTTACCTATTACTAGAATCATGGTTCATGATGGAGAAAGTCAGGATAATAAAAGTCAAAGGATCAAGATGATGTTGCCAGTTAGAAAACAAAAACAGAAGTAGCAGCATTAAATCCTTCAATATAAAACTTAATAGTCATATCTGAAGAAACACCCTATGGTGTGGGTCAGCATCTTCTTTTCCATACAGCTTGAGAATGCTGAAGGACAGTATCTCAAATTTAACTCATTTCTGACATACTCTTGAAAACGTTTCCTGAAAATAACCAAAGTAAAAATACTCTTCTATTTCTCATCAACATCGTCTCAGTTTTCAGTTTCAATGTTATGCAAGAGCATGGCCAGAAGACCTTCGCTTGGGTACATGTACCCCTTGTTCGAACCACATCCTTTTCACAAAATTATTGAAATTGTCGATATAAGCAGTGTGAATGTAGCAATTTTCAAAGAATCTGTCTGCTCAAGCAGTTCGTAGCTTTGGGAATCAACAAGCACCTTTAATATTGCAAAAAATAAGCATGAAAGGTAAATGTTTCTGAAGAAGTGAGTTCAGCAAAAGATTGAAGGAAAAAAGTGAAACAAATTTATGTGCTACGCAATCGAAGCATATCCAACGCAAATCTAAGACATCATGTAATGAGCATGATATTACATCACTGAAAACATTAAAGACGAAAATATAAGTGACTTACATTGTGATCTCTAGTTCACTGAGGCTGTCAGATTGATCCTTTTATGTTAGAGTTATGCCGTAGTTGGCTCATTGTATCATGATGACAAAAGGGATGCACATTTGTTCAACTAAGTAAGTTATTTAACTATAGAAAGACAGATATTTACTCTTAATCTGAAACATCCCTGTCGACATTCTGCTTCAACATACAGTTAGCAATATGCATTCTCGTCCTTGCATATGACTCTATGTTAGTCTCAAATTCCTAACAATTCTACCTTTACTAACATTTTTGCTTCATGATTTAACCGCATCTTCAGCTAAAACATTCAGCTATTATCCACGAAACAACATCCAACAGTTGCAACTCACAAAATTCAAAAAACAACAGAATTATAATTCAACAAAATAACTTCAAATATTTCAAGGAAAAAGCCAGAGCCAAACCTTTCTTGGCCCGCAGTATCCCAAATCTGTGCCTTTACAGTCTTGTGATCGATGAGAAGAGTTTTGGTCTGGAATTCAACCCCAATTGTGGCCTTGGATTCCAGACTAAATTCATTTCTTGCAAACCTAGCAAGCAATTGGGATTTCCCGACTGCAGAATCTCCGATCAAAACAACCTTAAAGACATAATCAATCTTCTGATTGAAATCCCCACCATACAAATTGGACATTGTCAAAAGCCCTCTTCAACAAATGTTCTTCTTTATCTCCCCCCTAGATCAAATCCTCCAAATGCTCCGATTTTCAGCATAAACACTTAGAAATACGACAGTGTTCAATAAAATTTTCTGAGAATTTTGTGTTTTTTTCCTTTTTTCTTACTGATGTCTCCCCTTTTCAATGGATCATGTGCGGACTGAAAATTGAGCCCCGTGCCAATTTTTCATCCAAATGAAGAAAACTGGAAATGAGAAAATTCATGGTTAGCTGAGATTGGTTTCATTCAGAAAGAAGAGGCTCAAAATATGGATTAGAATAGGAATTAGGGTTCATATCAGATTGTCAATCTGAAAAATTTTTTGGAAGGTGTTCATGGATTTCCCATATTGGAAAGAATGAAAGAAAACAGAAAGACCAACTGCAACGGCAAGTGCGGGGCCCATTAACGGTTTTTTGAGTGGAAATTACCCTTTTGCTATGTTGGTGAAGAGGAAAATAAAGCCAAGGAAAAATATTAATATTGGAAAATATTAATATTTTTCAAATATTAATATTGGAAAATGTAACATAGTACTCCACAAACACAAATTTTAAGAGAAAAATTGATAATTTGATAAGAGTATTTGGAATTCTTGACTGAGATTATTGAATGATATCTATAATGCTTAACAGTCCAAAAGTTTATGAAGTCATGATTTTAATTTTTCAATTTCATTATAAAACATCAAACTTCAAAAGAAAAAAAAAAGCATCTTATTATTCTTCTTATTTCAAATTTGTGATAATTTAGAAACATTATTAACTTAATTTTGTATCTCTTGAAATAAAGATGAATAAACAGAAAAAAATAAATAAAGAGATGGACATACTATACTAGAGCAAAATCAAATTCTAACGTTATTGCGTTGACTGGGCCTAAATGATGATCCAACGCGTAAGCCCATCAAATTTTTTGGGTCAAATACTTTAACAAGATAATTGTGAAATAAAGAGATGGAAATACTAGAGCAAAATCAAATTCTAACGCTATTGCGTTGACTGGGCCTAAATGATGATCCAAAGCGTAAGCCCATCAAATTTTTTGGGTCAAATACTTTAACAAGATAATTGTGCCTCCAGGATATTTATTTTAGGTCCATGAAAATCAAAAACACTGTCCACACGTGCTTTGATACTTTTGGGTAAGAAGAACGTGAACTCTTGCAAGGTAAGAAAACCCGTGCAGTAACGAACAACCCACTTTGTCTTAATATCACAAATTCCAATACACCCACGCTATCTATAGGTATCAACAATTTCTTCCTCTTCTTAAAAACCACATTAAACTCACTTCACTTTTTTCTTGCACGTTCCCGAGATCAAGGTAAACCATCGATGAAAATCAATAAGCTATAAAGTATACAATCGATATCTAAGTTTATTCCTACCGATTTGAAAAAAAAAAAAAAAGTCTATATTTATACTTAAAATACTCAAACAATAAAACTCTGTATTTTATTTTATACTATGACACTCTAGACTTGACTTATTGGATATGTAAATGGATCCATCTTATATTACAATGACTCATTAAGTTTATCTTATGCTATTGAAGACCCATTAGATTTACAGTACTCAAGACATAATAATTGTTACCACCACTCAATTAGTTAAAATTGCTATTATGATGTATGGGTAGCATTCTGGCACGATATATAGTAATATTTTGATATAAGCCCTTACCTATACTCATCTAATATTTTAAATAGGCTTGGAGTAGAATTTATATCCAATTCTTAGTACTAGTTAGCCCTTTATAATTCTTAGTTTTTAGATCGTGTATTTCTCTTGCATCATTAAAAAGAAATAATGTCTACAGCTGCATAATTTGCTGTAGTGTGCAATGTATCATGATTCTGAAAAATCCCTAGTCATGAATATTCTCATTAAAAATATAATATTCATTTGATTTCTAAGGGAACGCAAGAAATTGAAATATTATTAGTATATAGTTAAACTATAGAGCTTAATAAATTCACAATTTCTATCACATTGTTGTTACATAAACATTAATACCACCATAATTGAGAGACCTAATTACACATTGTCTACAATAATCCTTCATAATTTTTGGCCCACATATTTTTCTTACATGATTACGCTAGATATTGACTACCACAATTAGAACATAATTTTTAATCTACGCACCCAATAAATCACTTTAAGAGAGTATAAGAATTTGATTTTGTAGGGAAATTGTAAAATCTTTCTTGTACACAGTCCTTTTTTTTTTTTTTTTTTTTTGTGGTGTGCTAAATCCTGTATGCTGTAGTTAGAAATGTCAATGTTTAGCAGAAAAACGGGCATGAATGTGGATAAGGTTCGTTTGGGGACAAACAGAGACGAAGGTCATCAAGGATGTTGGGAAGCGTGCGCTGATATAAATACACTAACAAATTCCAAATATCACCATCTTAGTAGGCCAATTTCAAAAGGAAATATATAAAATCATAGGGGACAAAAATTATTTTTGATAGGCCCAAAATTCATAAAATCTTAAACCAAATAAATCCAACCTTTATTTTTCTACTCCTAAGACAGAAGATGATGATAATAATACAACAACAATAGTAATAATTATTATTCCATGCAAGTGGAAAATGTACTTTTGGGCTATACAGTTGACATATACCTTTCCCCAATAAATAGAAACTTACATAATTAGCCTAAAGTGACTTACTAATATCTTGCACTCAATAACATCCAAAGACCACAAAGAAAAGGAAGAAATTTTTGAAAAAAAAAAAAAAAAAAAAACATTCTTCTTCTTTTTCTTCTCCTCCCCTTGCAATAAATTTTCTTGACCACGAACCAGAAGCAGATCAATTTGTTTGATTTAAATTAACTACCTTCTGAGAGGCCGAGCACTTGCAATTTGCGCGATTATCACTAAGTGTCTGCATATTAAGAAGAAAAAATTCAATAAGCTCACATTAAAAAGGAAGATCATATTTTCATATAATTGGCTTGTAGCTTTTCCTATACTAGGTAGTCCCATACCTTGTACTGTCTTTGAAGGCTTTTTATGTACTCGACAGCCAAATCTAACATGTCTGCTGTGTTTGTTTGCTGTAGGCCAAAAGAATGGACCTTATTTTCCTAGTATCATTACCAAAAGTGTACAGAAAAAGACTAATTTTGTGTGGCAAAAATTGCAATATTTTTGTACCTTGTCCATGTTCGGGACAAGCTCTTGCAGTTTCCTCATTCTTTCACTGATTCTAGTCCTTCTTACCTGTACCATTCGACGATAGTAATTTAAAACAGCAAAGTTGTTAAAATCATTTATTTTGCAAACGCCCGATATAATATCAACTTCTATCATTTTTGTGGTTTGTGGTAAAATACACTTTCGAAGAACGGGGAGAGATGGAAAATTTTACCCTCTCTGCAATGCTTCGTGGATGAGTGGCGCAGCCACGTTTGGCACGAACTTTGCAAGGAACTGTATCTTGAAGCTGCAACAGCTTATCCATAGCAGATATTTCAGCTGAAGTCTTAGGTAGACTTAAATGGTGTGACAAAATATGCGGCCTATTTCCCAACTCCCCATTCTGCATTAAAGCACATAGCAGAACTGAGATTACAACAATATCTAATACAGATCCAAGATTTTCGTTCTTTTTTACCTGATTATTGACAAATAAGTTCTGATCATTATCCATTTCCCTTTTGATGCCAGTACTGAAGTTTTCTGCAAAATGCGAAGAATCGAACAAAGAACCAAATGGGAATCCAGAACTTGAAAATAAGCTGTCACCACTGCTATTTTCAACCTTAGCTTCATCGAGTCCGGTGGCCCCACCATTCTCGTTTTCGACTTCTGTGATTCGAGACAACATTGAGGGAATCCCAGATGAGGAGAAGTTCATGTGATTCTTCAACCCAATGGAAGATGGACTTAAATCTCCTCCATTAGCACCACCATCAACCAGTTTGTAGCTTCCAATACCTAATGGAAGATGAACTAAATTATACCATTGCATAGTATATTTCACACTCATACCAATTTCCTTATGTTGATTATCAAGATAGATTTTGCAAAAAGTCAAAGGAAAAGGCAGATTACGCAAAAAGAGTATATACTATTTCTTCCCCATTTTACTTCTTAAATATAGTTGTAAATCTAGTTTGGATCCAGTATTTCGATAGGTGTTTCATTACTTATTCCGTCAAAATCCTAATCCCAAGTATGCTTACATGTGAATATTTAGTACACGCCTGTTCTGAGGAGTGTGTACTTTAAATGATGAAACACTTGTCGGAATACAAGATTTGAACCGCTCCGAAAACACAATAATTTGTATTGGGGCTCAATATTTAATGATGAATTTCTTTACACCCATCAAGAATCCAAATTGATAATCAAGGGACAAGAACTAAGGTTATAGCAAAATACCACTAACAACATAAAATCTTCAACAACTATATATTATACTCAAAAACAAGAAACAAAACACACCACACACACATACAAAAAAGGCAGATGACAATATAGAAGATTAAGTCCAAATCTTGAATTGATAACAAACAAAACTTCAACACATGATTTAACAGACTAACAAGTTGAAAGAGATTACCATTTTGAGAAGTGAGATGAGAGAACAATCCAGCAGGTGAACTATTTTGCCTCATAAGACTAGAACCCATTGAACCCACAACTTTATACCCCATTTGAGCACCATTTTGCCTTGGATATTGAGGTGGCAACTGTGAATTCATACCAGAAAATCTACTAACTCCCCCCTTAATATCACCCCTACTTTCATCATTTTCCAATAAATCCATACTATTTGTCTCGTCAGAACAAAACCTAGAACTCAAAATTTCACTCTTTTCAGCTCCATTTGCAAAATTTGACAGCAAAGAAGTGGGAGCTGACCTGTACCTCAAAATCCCAGAATTATTTTGGTTCCCACTAAGAAACTGCTGCCTGTAATCAGTGTAATTTGAGTTTGAATCAGATTCCATGAAGAAAAATTGCTGTTCTGTAAGTGCGACTTCTTGTTTAGGCTTGGAATTGGATGGAAATATAAGAGTGGGATCGGAGGATAATGCAGGGGAATCATCATACATTCCTTTAGAACTTTATCCCCTCAAGAAAATTCTGGAGTCTTTATCACAAGAAAATTAAACTGCTTGTTATTTAAGCTGTCTGGGATATAAAAAAAGTCTTGTTCTTGAAGCAAGAAAAATCTTTTCTTGCTCTTGGATCTCTGCTGTTTCTTGGGGCATGAAAAATAGAGGAAGTTTGTATATAAAACTATAAATTAAGTTGTATTTTTGGTAAAGGATTTTGGACTTAAAGATAATAAAGTTTTTTTGGCTTTGTTTTTTGGTTTACTTTTATCGAAAGTGGTTAAGATGGGCACGGAAAGGGACAGGTTTTTTTATTAGTTATATATTTAGGAAGAGGAAGCAAATTTTTAAAGGAGAAGGTGATCGCGGCCTTTTTACCTTGCACTTTCTTCTTTAGGAAATGCCCTTTTGAATTAAAATATGTACAAAATTTGCCATTTTAGGGATGGTTCCGATGAAATGGACAAAATTAGGCATATTGGGAATTAGTACACTTTATTTGACTTAGATGAAAGTGGGATCTCATTTCTTTAAATTTAAAAAACAAAAGACCTAATAATTGTTTAGTTGAATAAAAATTAAAATATTCTATTTTAGTTGGAAATATTTATGTACAATTATATTCATTGATGCCATAATTGGATAATCTTATCTTAAAAAGTCAAAATTCCAATCAAGAATGAGATGGGCCGGTTTGGAATCAATTGGGAATACAGTTTATTGACCCAACGGAGATATTCTTAGTCTAATTAGGCATCATAAATCATAATTGATAGATCTCAAGAGAAAATTTGTATAGTTAATTATTTATATAACTATTTTTGTTGTATTAATTCTAAAACAAAAAATTATGAGTTGGGGTTAATTACTGCGCATCAGATTCACAAACAGTGTACATATCAGTCCCCCACATGAGCCGTCAAAGGGTATTCCCTCTTCCTAAAAGAGGGATGAGATCATTATTTATTTCCACCTAATTTTTCATTTTTTTTCAATTTTACCAATTTATTCAAATAATCCACAAAAAATGAATAGGTATTGATATTAGGAATCCAAATTGTAATATTTTTATGCAATGAAATTATGTTTTTAATTTAAATGTCTAGGATCTAGAGATATTTTATATAGGATCAGGACCTATATTTTACGACGGAAAAATGCATTAAATTTTTTAGGGAAAAAAAGAATTGAGATGCAATAAAAGCATTGATAGCTACATATGGTACCACGAATATTGCTTGTACCAAATTTGCATATGCTTAAAATGGTACAAAGAGGGAAATAGAACAAAGAGAACAATGATAAAGAACATGAAGCAAGATTATATATATACACACATATATTCATGTACGTACATACACATATACATATATATATGTAGAGTTCATGACTAAAGAATCTATGAGATTCAAGATTGATAAGCATCAAATTGGAATAATATTATTACACCAGCTTTTAGAAGAATAAGATTATTCTGGGAATAATATCTAAATAAGTTCGCATAAAGTTCTTAATTTCTCAACTTTAGAAATTACAAGCATGAAATTAAAAATTATAAAAACTAAAGCCCTTGTTCTTTTCTTTTTTCTTTAATTATAAGCTTTAATATTCTCCATATTATAGTTGGCCCAACATATTATATAGTTTCTATAATATGGTGCTTTTGATCCATATATTTTTTCTATAAAGTAGTAGTTATTTATTTATTTATTTATACTATTCGACCTTCCTTAAATATGGCATGAAATTATGTACTAAAGAAAAGCAAGTTGTTTTCCAAAAACAAGTAGTGATTGAGGAACATAATTTCCCCAAGAGTGCATCATGGAACAAGGGGGACACAATGTATATAATTGAAACATTTGCATATGAAAAAATGATGGGCTAACCATTGCTTGTACTTGAAGCTTTTATCACATTAGGGTTTGTGAGATTTTAGGAATAAGATTCACATGATATTGATGTATATATTCACACAATAATGAAAAGGTACACCATTGAAGGTTTTTAGATTGAATGTATAATAATTCTTTTTATCAGATATATCAAATTTTATCATATACGGAGGAGGCCAATTAAGCACTTTTAAATAATCTATAAGTTATACGTCTTCTTTTTCAGCTGTTAAAAATATTTTTTTGAATAATAAGAATACACTATTTACTATATCTGTTATAAAATAATATCTAATAAAAGTACGATTTTCATGGTTGATATTAAATTTTAGCATCATACCATCCATTAGAATGGTCCCTATGGAGACAAAAAGAAACAATTGATGAACAATAATTAAGTTAAAAAAATTTGAAATTATGAACACCTCTCTTTACGTGGTACTACAGTAATAATTTAAATATGGATCAAAATATAATGATTATGAAAGGTGCAAGACATTGAGTATTGACATTTTATGGGTGGTGTTTGTGTGGAGGGAAAGATGGACACGTGAGTACACATTTGGTTCAAGTATATATGTTGCCCTTAATCTTAGCTTATTGAAAAAAAAAAATCCCATTATTAAAGTTTTTGGTATATATAATCGAACATTATTAAGCTAATAACTCATTCTATTATTAGAAAAGCTTATTTAGCTTAGTAGCTAGGCCCAATTCCCTTATTTTAATTAACAATTTCTCCATTATTTCAAAAGATTACTAGCTAGGCCGCGCTCATCATTCTTTTTGAATTCTTTTCCTTTTAATTTGACTATTTTGTATTTCTAAACTTTAGGTGCCTACTTTTACAATTTGTAGAATCTATGAATATATATATATATATATTTATCAACTTTTAGAAAGTATGTCGACTTATATCATTGAACTCACTAATGAGCCATAATATTTGATCCATTTGATCTTATCGAATGTATAATTATAAAGCCAGTAAGAGGGCAATAGAACCCAATCAAACTTAATTAATATATTACTCGTCTGAACTCTCTTTATTTAATTATTATCAACAAGTCATGAATCCAATTCCCGTCAATGATATAGCGTATTCTTTTATTGGATAATAGTTCTAATTTTTTTCTATTGTGTACTAATTTGTATTTGTTTAATGTATCAATTGTTTTTTCCTTTTGAAAAATAAAAAACAAAAGTTTTGTCCTAAAGGCGTAAAAAGTTGTAATGTTGAGCATGTGTTTGGTGAGAGAGAAAGGAGGAGGGAACAATTGAAATCATAGAATTAATAAGAATGTAAGTCCTTTCGATGATTTTCTTTTTTTTTTTTTATATGAAAAAAAAAGATCTCTTTTATTTCCCAAAATATATATTTAGTGGGAAAATGAAGGCATTTTGGATTTTGATTAATTATTACACAATAGATATTTTCAGTGACTTTTTGTATTTCTGATATCACTTTCGATTCTCTCTGTCCTTTTGCCAGTGAAGAATTGATATATGGTCCATTTATTTCGTCCCACTGTCATATTTAATGTACCACACTGTTGAAAGGGCTTTCTCATTGGGCCGCTCATCCTGAAAGCTGAAAACTGTGAAAAAACAGGAATTATCGGACCGTCAGAAAATTTAACCATAAAAAACTAGGATCAATTTTTTTTTTTTTTTTTTAAAAAATATATATATAAATAATTTTTATTTATTTTAACTTGGGGAAAACGACTGTATTTACCAATTTTGTGTCGCTATTTGAAAATGCCCTATTTTATCAGAAGTAACAAACCATTTAAATCTACACTCAAGTGAATTTAACAATCACCCTTCAAAAAATAAATAAATAAACATATGTACAGTGAGTAAAAACATCAATCATAAACAGTACAGCAAAATTCAACTTATGAAATAATATGATCTAGGAATAATATAATAATGATGCCAAAGGCATCATTACCCAAAAAGACAAGGGAGGAGGTCATAAGCATCTACACGTAAAATCAATTCGTGACAAATGAAAAGGACATAAATGATAGAATCATAATCATAGAATAAGATCTTAATTAAAATACATACATTTATTTCATACATTAGGGAGACAAAATTCAACCAACACAATGTAAATTTTGGCACTGATATGATTTAAGTCTCAATTCTAATCAATGTTATTATAATTTTGGCACTGATATGATTTAAGTCTCAATTCTAATCAATGTTATTATAATCAGAATAATCATATATGTAAAAATTTTGATAAATGTTGTTATAATCAAAATAATTGATAAAACAAGTGATCTCTCAAAATAAACTCATCATGTATAAGGAAGGCCCTTCTGCAAAAATGAAGTGACAAATATCAAATTTTAACCTTTTTAATCTTTTTAATTTTACCATTCACAGCTAAAATTATTTTACTATTTTATTATTTTAATTGTAATTTTTATTCCACTATCTTTCACAACAACTATTCTTACATTGCAATTTCTGTATTAGTATTTTTGAAATCATGCTTATGTTTTATTTTCATATTTCAATATTTTGTTTACTTGAAAGAAATAACAAATATCTAAGTAATATTATTCAGATAATATTTTATGTACGAGAACCACAAACATAATTATCTCAAATTTTGATATTGTTCTCTTTTCTTCTTGATATTCTTATTTGAGCATTAGACTTTAGGGCTAAGGAAAAATGCTTACAATTTTGAACTTAAACTATTAATACCAGAAGAAAATATTCAACTGAAAATGGAGCAAAAGGGAATCAGAGATCGTCCTCTGTTTCTCCATTTTCTTGGCTTTCAAATTTCATCCCCATTGTTGCCAATTTTCTAACCAAAAGCTCACCAGAATGCACTAATGCCAACATTTATCTGAAAGTTGAAGCATATCCTACAACATAATATGCTACAAAAACAAACACATCTTTACAAGAAATGACTATATTAAGTTTCAGGTTCTTCACCTTAATTTGATGCTCTCGAGATTTTCACAAACTGTTCTCATCTTTGGCCGCAGCTCCGGATCTACTTCCGTACAATTCAGCGCAATATGAAATGTTGCAACAACTTGTTTCTTTGCATGAACCTCATGCAAAAGAGCAGGATCTATGATTTCAGACAATGGTCTTTCTTCACGAAACACCTTCCTCACAAGTCCCTCGAGCCCCTTTCCATCATTGTCCGGCCCACAATTGGGGACCCGCCCCGTAAGAATTTCCAAAAGCAAAACCCCCAATGAATAAACATCACATTTCTGACTGAACTTGGTACCTGCAACTCTAGCTTCGGGTGCCTTATACATAGTGTTCGGTGAAACTGAACAATTGGGACTTAAAATATCTTGGTGGTTGAGGTTTTGCTTTTTGGAAGCTGCATAAGCAGACTTTGAGGTGTTTGGCACGAGACGAGAGAGCCCAAACCCGGAGATGTAGGGCCTTAGGTCGTCGTCAAGGAGTATTTTTGATGATTTCATGTTTCCGTGGATGTACTTTCTGGGGCTGCACTCGTGAATGTGCATAAGACCTCTTGCTGTTTCTTGAATGATTCTCAGTCTAGCGGCCCATGATAGTGGAGGCAATGTATTGCCAGGTCCTCCTGCACGATCAAATAAGCAGAAGAATATGTTGGTGTTCGAGGAAGTAAAAAAGTGACACAACCATAAATGTCCAGCTTTAATTCCATAAAAGCAGTTCATATCAAGAAACTATAGATATGCATAGTTTCCAAAAGCATATGATAAAGTCTTTGAGGCAGAAAAATGAATACACAAGTTCTTTTACCGTCTTTTCAATTTTCCTTTACGGTTCACAATAGAAGTTCTTCACAGAAAAGGCTTTCATTTAGTTTAGCTGAGAACAATAACCGTAAAATCCTCGTATGATATGAAAAAATTGATTGAGATGCAGTTGAGCCAATAATAATAAAGAAGATTCTAATGACAGAATTTCCTGAGAAAATGTAAATGGTAACAAATGCAAGTAACTTTTTGAGCATTAACTTGCTCCTAAAGCGTATTCGATATGGAAAGATATGGTCAGCCTGGCCATTTTGTGGTTAACTTTTCATATGCTGCCCTTAAACTTCATTAAGACAAGTAAAGGTTTGCTGTATCATTATTCAACTTATTCAGAATTTGTCCAATTCTCACGGAGTACATGTAGCAGCACTATATGCATAAAGAAACAAAAGTTCAGCAACTATGAATTTAAACCTCTCTCTCATAGGTTTAACTAAACATCTTTATCTTAAATTTTTCCTCACTTCTTTTTTGACAAGCGTGTAGGAAAGCAATGTCCCATGTTACAGGAATTCATAGACATGTTATACATCTCTTCGTTGTCTCGACAAAGCTAGCACACCAACTTGGCCTGTTTGGTGTGCAATCATTTTCAAGAGGTAAATTAAGAATAATGTCTTCTCAAACGACCCGCCATATAATGTTTAGCTCATGGAATCCAATGAATCAGAAGCAGAAGGCTAAATTTATGTGTGTGGTTACTCACAAATTATCCAACTGCAGAGTGGGTCTACCTCTCATTGAAGTCTAACAGTGACGAGAGATGATCCTAACTCACTCACAATAATTGTTGATCATTTGAAACTTCTCACCTACCTATTTTACCACTGCAAATGTTTATGTCACTGAATTTCTAGTTATAAAGGCCTCTGCAAATATTATTACCACGTGAAAAGAATCAAATCATGTAAAAACAGAACAATCACATGCGATGAATCTTACTGCGAAGAGTCAAATCTTTGGTTCTTGCTAATCCTAATTGTCTTGTTCTGAAGCCTTCACATGAAATGAATCAAATGTATTTCTCAACTTCGTGTACTGTATAATCACAGGAGTTAAGGGGCTGTTTGGCTAAGCACATCATTTGGTTATCACAAAATAATGACAAAGAAATAATTCCCAAATCCCAAACATTATAAATTAGAAAAAAAATTCCGAAAAAAAAATCAAAACAAGAGAAAAAAAATAATTACTTACCATGCAGCGCAGTATACAAGCTTCCATTCTTGATGAAATCAGAAATTAGCAATTTTTCATCACTAGCATAATAGTATGCTTTCAGGCTCACAATATTGGGATGTTGTACCTTACCAATGGCCTCCACCTCAGCCTCAAACTCCTTAAACTTCCACGTGGCATCCCCCTCACTCAGCCGCCTCACAGCAACCACTACCGGACCACCGCCCACGGCGGAGCCTACGCCCTTACCACCGCCACCAACAACCACCTTGTACACTATCCCACTCGTACTTTTTCCCACCACATATGCTGATGCCCTCAACAAATCCTCTAACTCCAAACCAAACCCGTCATCCAAGATAACAAATTTACCCTTTTGCCCTTCCTCACTCCCCATTTCCATCCCCACCCCCACCACTTCTCTGCTTACGTTCTCTTTTCCCAGTTTGCCCTGCTCCATCTTCCATTTTTTCTTAATCAGCCACACTGAAACAGACACCACTCCAACCACCAAAGAAACACCGGAAATTACAGAAACAGTCACCGGCCCACCTTTTATCTTTCTGTTCTCCACAACCACATTTGAGGCAACTCCACCATTTTCAGGGTTTTGAGGGTTGTTCAAGAATCTTGGATTCTGAGCTTCTGACTCTGTGCATAGAGTGTTTAATGGAAACCCACAAAGATAAGGGTTCCCAGAAAATGCAGTTGGACCCTGGTTTAATAGTGACCCCACCTGAGGTATTTTTCCGGTGAGGTTATTATGCCGGAGATCAAGGCTAACCATAACCGGAAACTGGCCAAAACTCGCTGGTATCTCGCCGGAAAATGCATTATATGAGAGATTCAAAGTCCCTGTCAATTGGGTTAAATTACACAGGCTTTCAGGGAGTGAACCATTGAAGTTATTGGAAGATATATCAAGATGAATGAGGTTTTGAAGGGTGGAGATATGCTGTGGCAAAGGTCCGCTGAAAAAGTTCTGTGAAAGATCAAGAAAAGTGAGAAATGAAAGTGCACCAATTTCTGATGGAATGTAGCCAGTGAGATTCTTGCTTGAAAGAGAAATGGAGGTGACTCTACGGTGGGTGTGATCGCAGGTGATCCCATCCCAGCTGCAAGGAGTTGAATCAGAATCAGACCAAGAAATGAGAGCTTGAGTTGGATCTTCTAGAATGGCTGCTTTTAGAGCTAAGAGCGAAAGGCCATCTGAACTCAGTGAAAGAGTTAAAGAAATGCAGAATGTGAAGAAGAAAAAGAACTTAAGCAAACCATCAAAGCTCAAATAGTTCATCTTCTGCATTTTGTATAAAAAACCAATCTTTAAATGCATGCAAGCAAGAAAGTTTCGATCTTTTTAACGCATTGAGAGAGAAACTCAATGGTGTAACACCTAAAGTCCTAAGCTTGACAAATGCTTCTGCAACAAGAAGTTGCAGAAAGGATGTGTGTGATTTGAGCTAGGAGACTCAAGTGTGTGTTCTGCGTATGTTTTAGTGGGTTGGGGTCGGTGGGGTGGGGTGAGGCCCGTGAGGGGACTCCACCAAGTTTGTTTGGTGCAGAAGATGATGATGAGAAACTTTTGTTTCAATTTGAATCTAAGCGAAGTGGGATGGAATTTCGAGGTTATTCGAGTGGTGGAGAAATTAATGAGCCATTGAGTTTGAATTTCTTTGACTCATGTAGCTTTTTTGTTGGTGGAAATTGTTTTTATTGATATTGTTGTTATTGGGATGTGGTTTTTGTTTTTATTTTATTAATTTATGCAAGAAAGTTTTGGTTTTTAAGGGAGATTGTTTATTACATTGGGATGGGAGGGGAGTAAAGGAAGTTTAATAAATAAATATATTTTTGATTTATTTGATTGGGACAAGAGTCTTTAATCAAAAGGGCTGTCATTTTTTCCCTCATGTGATGAGAAGTCAGTACTTTGGTTTTTCTTCTTGGAAATTTCAATTGGAACCCAAAGGTTCCAAGTGTTAACCCCTTCAATATCTGCTTTGGACAAAATGTTATCATTTTATTCTGTCTCCACAATCTGATTGTTTGGACTCTTTCTTTTATTTGTTTTTGGCACTATTTATTTTCGAAAAATAAAAAAATGATAAAAATACATTAATCCTTTATTATCTTAGTCGATTTAACATCACTCAAATAAGTTTGAATCTGATACCGATTTTACTCAATCTTCACCTTATTATTTGATTACTTTCAGTCTTCATCTCATCATATATTATATATATAAGAACAATATAAAATGTACAAAATTTCAAATTTGGAGGTGGAGGAATAAAAATAGGATAATGAACAAATTGGACATTGGTAATGATTTTTGGCAGATTGGTTAAAAAAAATAAATAAATAAAATTGACTATCAGCAGCAAATAAGGGATGAAAAAATACGAAAAATAATGAATAATGCGAGGACTTGTTTGTAAATAGAAAAGACGGATCAACTTTTTGGGCAAGTGGTGTCGGGAAATCATGCAGCCAAATTCACATGCTAAATATTCTGCCTTTTGCAGAGAATCATTTTCCACTTATAGGGGTGTTCTGGTAAATTTACGGAGCAATGGAGATTCAAAATCCAGTGGAAAGGACAAAAAAGAACTTCCTGAAAGCGAGAAACAAGAAAAATGGAGGAAAAAGAGAAACACAAAATTGAAGTACATGAACATCACATGTTTTCGTGACTTATTAAGGTGGATGAGGAAATGGTCCATGTCTTCGTATTTTTTGACAAGGTTGCCTTAATATTCGAAAAAGTTAAAAACCCACTCAGTAAAAAAATAATGTGTATATATATTTACCAATAAAAAAAAATATTATATATACTTATGCACAGAAGTAATACGTACATAAATTTCACTTTCGTTTAGAAATGAACAATGCGGAAAAGGGGCCTCTCTTTTTCCTTAACCTTGTCTAATGACATTTTTCTATCTTATGAATTTTTTTGAATTTATAAGATGTTAAAATTTATTTTTAAAATACGTTATTAAATTATTTTGATAAAATAAGATATTAAAACTTATATAACATTAGTTATCATAATATTATACTTAAACTAGTTAAATTTGTTAAATCTTAAATTTTTTTAAGAGAACTTATAAGATCCTTATAAGATAATTTTGGGAATTTATAAAATCTTTTTGTCAAAAGAAAATAATATTACCAAACATCTATAAAATATATTACTAAAAAGTGTGAATTTTTTATGGTCCTCATCTAAAGATTTCTCTTTTTAAGAAAAAATAATGATAAAAGTTTTGACAAAAGAGCATACAAAGACATAAGAAAAAAAACAAAGCACTTTTTGATGTATAAATGTGGTCCATGAAGCTCACCTTAGCATGCAATTATTTGCTTCTTGCTTCATTCAATCCCAAGTTGAGGACCGTATTCATTCACTTTACATAACAGAAAGTAGAAGTAGGCCATGCGGATTCACCTTTATCAGAAATAGTACAAATATCAGATCCTGGTACAAAATTTGTTACAAAAAATGACTTTTGTTAGAAATTTTTCTGGTTAGAACTTCAAATTCTGGGGGAAAAAGGCAACCATGGTAAGAACTTAGAAAGCAAGCTCCTGGAAGAACTTCCCTATGTGCTCGAAATTCTTGAACCCGTCGAAACTGGCACTCGCTGGACTCGGTAAAATTGAGCCTCCTACATTGGAAACGAAACGATATCATGTTGTATTGTAGGGACTCTCAAGTATGCTCTTTCTGCCTCCGTATCAGCCCCTGCAAGCTAGCAAGACGAGGATAAATATTGTCTGAAGAGAAAAAGATCGACAGAGACAGCATCTCAGTCGCAAAGGAGACATTATGAAGGTATTATGTAGAGGACCGGGGCAATAACACTTTACATGTCCATCTCAAAAGTAATCTTAATTGACGAGTACATGTATTTGTTTCCAACTTCTAATGATGTGGTAGAATGATATATTCTAGGAGCATGGAATATGTCGTATCCGAGTGAAAGTTACGCACATTATGCACCCACCTCAACCCTACAAGTATATATTGACTTCAAGCCAAAGTACCAAACATAGAGGAGAATACAGGTATAAATTAAAGAATTTGATATCGTAGCATGACCATCGAATAATTTCTCATGGACTTGTGCCTTTCTAGCTGATCAGGGGTGAGATTTAAGATTAGAACAACCTAAGAGTAAACAATGTCAAAAGCAGTGGGCTTAAGTACAATAAGAAAGAATGACTCATACGGCAAATGAGCCCGCTTATAGAAGGTAAGACGCACTTGTTTCGAATTTCTAGCTAACTGCTTGCTTCCACCACTGTGAACCTAGCAAAATGTAAATAAGCCTAATATTATATCAAATTACTTGCTGCAGTATGTTGAGCCAATATAACAGAGAGGCCGACAAAATTTAGCTAAATTCTAGCCTGAAAAGATCTCTGAGATGATGATAAGCACTGGAGAGTAGCTTTTAAGACAGGAAGACCGAGATTTTCCCCAGCAGATGTTTTGATGTTTGAATAACTGACCATCTGTACTCCAGATTATCGATGTTTTATCAGATAACAAAGGCAGAGAACAAAGAAGATGGTACTTCTAAAAGAACAAAAAATATGAACAAGTAGACCTTTCTAATGAAAGTGGCTACAGTGACAGCCGAAACCTTTGTGTACTTTGGAAGAACTTCTGCAGCAAAAAAATCGATTCTGACATCACAACCCTTCCCCAAATTCAAGTGGGGAATTACACATCCATTATCCTAAGCAATATGAAAATGTCAATAGAAACCATAGATTCTAATTGTTCACAGATGGAGAAACATGCACATGTATAGACGTAAATGTTAAAACCCCTCGATATCCAATATAAATATGTCGCTATTTGTGGATAGAACCTGAGACCATTTAATTGAGCTCACAAACCGTAACAGATGCTGGATCAAGAATTGTCTTCAAATTACCATCTTTGTCATTCAAAACATTTCGCTGCAATTATGACTACATTAACATCAAGACTTAAAACAGCAAAAGCTAACATCTTTTAGATAAGGAGCGACAGAAAATAACGTTGCCTGAATACCTCAAATGGTCTTAATGTTTCACTCTGATCAAGGGCTAGAACGGAACAAGAACAAGAACAGGAATTTTCCTAAGCCTATAATCTTCAGTTCAAAATCATACTTCAAGTTGTAGTTTACTCGTGATTTTCTTTTTACATAAACGTGCTTAATGAAAATGAAAGTTCCATTTTCATTCTTAAATCAGAAGGGCATAACCTAATCCTCTTTCAAAATTAAAATAATAACTGACAATAAAATAGGAAATTCAATACGAATACAAGAAATAAATGCATCACTCAAATGTAAAGATGAAAGCGTATCACACTCAAAAACATCACCATCATCATATACAAACACACAAAATATTACTCTACCTATGTTTCATGAACTCAACTGTGTCTGCGATACTCAGCTGTTATATGTCAATACTTCACCATTCAAAATCATCATAGTTGCAAATCTCACCATACCAATCACAAAATCAAGCATATTAAAACGTAAAAAAGTCCAAGTTTCATGCATGTCTCTAAAAATCGAACAGCTAAAGGAGTCTTAAAGTTGCCCATTGTTCCAGAAAAGCCAAATCCATACTTGAAAATGAAATGTTATTAAGAAAGCTCGCTTACAGAAACTGATTTCCCTTTCGGTCTTGTTCGGGAAGGCAAGCTTCAATCTTTATGCATTATTCTCTCTTTAGCAAAACATGCAAGAGAAATCGTGTTGATGTTCCTTTCTCACATTTTGACCATCATCGTCCGTGAGTACATGGTACTTGTGCTTCAGACACAAATGTTGATTAGAGCATAATTTGAAAGTGGGCCTGTAAAAGCCCAAGAGACTTTGGGCGAGGGTTCAACCTTAAACTAAAACAAGTTGCAAAAGTTTGGTAGCAGGAGATATGATATTATTGGACCCTAGGGGTGATACTTAGTTTATCGCCCTAGGCAGGAGGCTTGGACTTACTTTACTTATGGAGCTTGTGGTTGTAACACTCCCCTTTTAATAATTGCGAACTTATTTAATAAGCTGCCAAGCACTCAATAATGATAATTATTAAATTATTCAAGTAAGCTTAGAGGAATTATTATTGGTCTTAGACCTCTAAATATATTTTATTCAAGATTTAGAGGATAATGGACATTATTTTTTTTTAATTTTTTCACTAGTTTTTAACTTTGAACTGTTAATAAAAAGTAATTTTGAGAATACTTGATAAAATAACTTCTGTTTTTAGAAAAATGATTTTAGGATAAATTTAACTAGAATTTAAAAACAATTGATGAGATGCTTTGAAATTCTACTTTTGCTCTAGAGATAAAATTTTGAAAAGTCGCCTCTTTCTTCTTCTTTTTTTTTTTTAACGAACTCTTACCATAAATTTTTAAATATCTTTTGGCTTTTAATTTTAAGCAATTTTTAATTTTACTACTAACTTTTCGACTCTTCTAAACCAAAACCACTTCTTTATAAAAGCAAAAGTAATACTTAGTACCCTCTTAGGTTGGGATGGCACTTGATATATTGCAATAAATACGTCTTCCTGGCTAAAAATAATTGAGGTACTAAGAAAAATCTCGAAGTACATGGACAATATAAAATACCGACCAAATTTTAAATTATATTCTATCTTGAATGGACTAAATTATCACCTGTAAAAAGAATTATGAGTTTTTAAACTTTAATATATTTCAGATTAAATTTAAGTGGTGGGGATAGTTTATTCTATTGAATGCCTCATTAATATCAAAGACATTAACTTCGTGGACCATTTTCTTTATAATTTTTTGGATATTCAACTAAATAAAAAAAAAAATTCTGACTTAGAATTAATTTGATTGGGACAAGAACTTCTCAATTAGATTTCTACATAACTCTATTTTCCTTCCTATAACTGAAAAGAAAATTAAAAAAAAAAAAATGAAATTTTTATGTTAACAAAGACCGAAATATTTAGTTTGCAAACTATAAAATTAACATTTTAAGAACATAAATATGCAAACTAAAAACATATATAAAAAACCCTTCCAAAAATAAAAACAAAATATTTATTTATTTATTTATTTTTGACTGAAAAAAATAGATTGAAAAAAATTAATAGAGTATTCGACTGCAATTGATGATAATATGTAATAAAAAATATTTTTATTTCCTTAAACATGTAGGCACACAAATTTCTATAATATGATTAAATTTTGGTTAGAGTACATGCAAAGAAAATGACGGGTCATCTCCTATGGGTTGGATTGTGGGCTGGTCCCCGCCCTGCGCCGACCCGAATCGGGTCGATTTGCCTACTGTTCCGTTCCGTACAGTACTCGACCCCACAGCCCTCAGCCACAATATTTCACTTTTCTTGCCCTAGGCATGAAGTGCGAACTAGTTCGCAACACTATTTGATTTGGATTGTCTCAATAAAGTGATGGAAGTGAATCTCGTAAGATTTGAGAGAACTATATAGAATAGATACAATTAAAATAAAAAACTTATGAGGTTTAGCCTAATTGAGAAGGGCATACATGCTCACTAAAAGGTTAAGATTTTGAATTTATTTTTCTGTTAAATAATAGGCCGTTTTCTACTGAATAGTAAGTCAATATATTTATTTGATAGTTATCTTACGTAAATCTAATTTTTATTTAATTGATTATTGATGTAATAGAGTTGTTATAAGGTAATGAACTGCTTCTCAGAAAAGAAAACAATTAAAACCATTTACTATTATTTCAAAAAATCTTATGGTCAAATTCAACAAATATTTATTTTGTAGGGTCTATAATTCAAAACGACTAGAGATGTCAACGGGACAGGTTCGAGACAAGTAGTGTCGTCCCTTGCCCCATAATTCGTTTAATAAAACTACCCTTGCCCTGCCTCCATATTCACGATGGATATCTATCACCGTGCTCATTATTTTTTTTTCCCTTTTTTGAGAAAAAATACATAATCATTCCTATAATTTATAATAAGAAAAGTTAGTTACCAAACCATTAAAAATGTATTAAGACAATAAACATTCATTCAACAAATTCAATCCCCCAATGTCCTTACAATTACAATTGAAAAACAATAAAGACGAAACAATAATACGATGTAAAAATTAAAGAAATAATATAGGTAATTGATGTAATATATAATATGGTAAAATTGAGTACATTATAATATAAGGATATGTTATTAAATGAAAAAATAATCATATCCATACTTGCATTCACAGGGGAATAATATCCTTTACACCTGCTTTACATCCAGTAAATATTCATCGATACCTAGGAGTAAAGTACAATTACCATCCCTAAAAAGCGACAATGTTGGAATAACAACACCAATGAATGTAAGTTATGGGCTTTGAAATAATATATAAGGTAAATAAAACTTTAAAATTTGAATATTTTGATCGCTAACGTACTAGTAAGTGTGCTCAAATTCAGTATTTTATGACATGGGAGTTAATTCGTAACTAACATCTGTTGCATACTCCAAGTATGTGCATAAAATAATTCACATAAATTTATATGTATTAAATTATAATGCCGACTTGATTTGTATATAATTAATAATTAGAATATGATAAAATATTTGATATAAATATACACATGATTTAATATAAATAAATGAAAGTAGTCTGACTTTTTATTATATGTTTTAATTGGTTAATTAAGGTAACTTAATATTAAGGGATATTTTAAGTATGACACATAATAACATACAATTAAAATAATTATATTTGACCTTCATACTTTATAAATAGTATAATTGTTATATTAATAAACTTGAACTAAATAGATTAAAATATCAACATAATAATTTATTTTTTGAAACAATGCCTAGAGTAAAAAAATTAAAAATTTTATTTTTCTCATTACTAAGTTTTGTTAGAGTAATTATAGTTCAAAATAAAGCATTATTATATGATATTTATTTTATAGGATTCTATTAATGAAGTTAATTAAAATCAAGAGTAAAAACAAAGTATGAATTAGCTTATTGATATTGAAAATATTATATATACTAAAAGAAATTGATAAATTTCACTATCTTTTTCAAAATTACAGCGATGGAGGAAATAAAGAAAAAAATATTTCAAGTGAGATTCAAATTCAGGTCAACGATTAATAAATCAAATTTCTTATCATTTGAGCAGGTGATTAATTCTTAATAAATTTCAATAACTAATCACCAAATTTAGCTGACATACTAGGACTCAAATTCAAAATTTTACAACATGACATTTAATTTGTCCAAAATATTTAGAGTAACAATTCAAATTGAACACTCAATAAACTAAGACAGTTCACATGACCAACTCGATCATTTATTGATATCAAAAACAACTTGTGCAACAATTTCTGACCATAATTACGACTCAAACAACATATTTCTACAAAATGACAATCATTTCGATGAAATACTTTGGTATTAATATAGCATGCCAAGTACGAACTCATTAGTATCATTCATCACATTATTTGATGGCTAATCAATTAAAGTTAAACAAGAAACCGAGGAACACTCGATGCGTGTGCATTATTTTTTTTTAACAAGATTAAAATATTTATGTATTTTTAATAATGAAAATTTTTCTTAATTATTAAATATTTTTATTTGAATTTATTATGTAAAATAACATGATCAAGAGACAAATTTGAAAACATTAAAATTGGAAAGAAAAATATTTATAATTGAGTAAAAGAATGAAATAAAATATAAATATTAAATAAAATCAAAGAAAAATATTTTGTTATTATTTTCTATAGCTACTTTGTCATTATTTTTTGTAATTGGGTTATTTTTGTATATTTAGCATGACCGACTAAAAAAAAAAATTACCTGTGATCCGCTTACTTTATATATAGTATAGAAATATAGATATCTCAATTCATTTTTAATTCAATAGGTTGATAGTACTATATATATTATATATAAAAAGTATTAGCAAGAATTATTTCCACCCTTCTTGAAATTTGATATAATTATTAAAATACTGCTAAAGTTTAAATAATTATCATAATATTTTTTATATCATTAGTCCAATTGACGGATAATTAATAAATTATAATTATATCCCTGAATACATGTTGTAATTACACTCTCTCATTGAGGAGTTCCATTCGCAGCGCATCAACACATCATAATTTTCATTTTTTAGGTGTATAAATTAAGGGCTAATTTGAGAAAACTCCCTAAAGCTACTTTCACTTTTGAGTTC
>JACFYI010000417.1:490987-525860 GCA_014898755.1 Handroanthus guayacan
AACACCAAAACGAAACTAGGTTTTGGTCCTTCTTTACAAGTTCCCCATAAATTAACTGTTGGAAAAGTAATGATAATTATTCAAAGTTGAGAGACTTTTGGGAGATTATTTCAAAGTATTAATGAAACTGTGGATAGAGAAAGAAAGGAACAGTAGAGGCTATGAGCGGGGACCAAAACAGGCGCAGCGTGGATCGTACAGCTTGGATTTCTGATATATATAATATATAAACAGATTAAATGGAAAAGGCATATCCATTTTTACAGGGAAACTCTGTAGAGAGAGAAAGCAAGCGGAAGAATAGATTTTGACCGCCATTGATATTAGAGCTTTCACGCTCTGCCCAACCCTGCCATTCAGCGAAAAGAAAGCAAAAAATATAAGGAAAACAAAAATATTGAAGCTTCGTCCTGCTGCTCCCCTCATTTCCCGTACCATTTTGGAGATTTATTTCAAGCACTTCAATTGACTTGAAGTACCCCCGTCTCTTCTTCTTCTTCTTCTTACTAGGGGTTTTCGAATAACTAAAATTGTGTCTGTCCGGAAATTAATTGGTATAAGATTCTTTTATCTTTTTGTTTACAGGGGTGATTGAACTTGCTATTCCGGATTTTTGTAACTTTTTGAGAGCTCGAAATTACTGTTTAACAGTGCTGGAATTTAATCGAATTTCGGCGTGTTTTAACTTTGCTGAGCTATATTTTTGCCATTTTTTAAATTCTTTTATCCTGATGATTCAAAAGGAGTTCTGAATTTCGGAAGAGATACTAAATTGAGTTCACTTTATGTGAGCTACAGCTTAATTACACCCCTTTTCCGTTTATTTTTTTCGTCAGTTCTGAGTCCCTTATTCTGGGCAGAATTCGGTTCGTTTTACGCTTAACTCTGGTAAATTTTGTGTTCTTCTCTCTCTCCGAACCAAACTCCAATTTTCCAACTCTGGGATTTCAGAGAAACTGCGGTATCAGGATCGACTAAAGTCGGTGAACTGACCTCCATACATGGAACCTAAAGCTGAAGCAACTCAACCACAATTTAGATCCGGAGATGTGGGGTTCGGATTCGATGAAATCCACGGCCTAATCTCTGTTCCACCAGTAACCGGCAGCAGCTCATTCACGGCGCTTCTCGAACTCCCCCCGCCGCAAGCGGTGGAGCTCTTAGTGAAAGAGGATTTTCCTGCTAAACATATGCCGCCGCCAATTTTTCCTTCCAATATTGATCTCATTGACCGTGCATCAAAGTTCTCTGCCTTTGCTAAAGCTGATAATTCGCCGGAGAACAATACAATTTTGTCGAGTCCGATGAAACTTGATGTAGTCAAGCAAGAGCCATTGGACTCGGATTCTCAGCCGAATTCTATCTCGCCGGCGGTTTCTAATCAGAGTCTAAAGTCCGGCAAGCGAAAGGAGAGGGAGAAAAAGGTATTTTCACATCCTTCCGCTAGGGTTCTAAATCAAGTTAAACTTGTATATCCGAGTAATAAATTTGTTTACCATATTTTCTTCTTTTCAGGTCAAAGAATCGAATAGAAAGAGCAAAAAAGTAGTGGCAAATGAAGCTTCCGCAGACGGCGGCGAGAAGCTCCCATATGTTCATGTCAGAGCTCGCCGTGGCCAAGCCACTGACAGCCACAGCTTAGCTGAAAGAGTAATTTTCTGGATGGCATTATTAACATCTAATGATCTCCTTAATCTTGATTAGGAGCATTAAATTGAAATTAAGTTTGTAATTACTCTTCTTATACAGGCAAGGAGAGAGAAGATTAACGCCAGAATGAAGCTACTACAGGAGCTGGTCCCAGGATGCAACAAGGTAAGCTGTCAAACGCTGTCGTTTTTCCAGCATTACTAATTCCGTACGGATTATTATTATGATATGGGGTTTTTGATAAAGTTAGTGGGGTGATTAGATTCTGGCTTACGTGAGGGAAGAAAGATTTTTTTTGTGTCTTGATTATGACAGGCTTTCTTATCATGACGAGGATTAGAGTATGCTTTCAGTTAATAGTTTGGTTTTAATGAAGTAATTAGTGATAATGATATAAGGGGTCGCTTTCAGCTTTTTTAATTGGGGAAAAGGAAGAAAAAGCTGATGGCTTTTGCACCAAGAGAAGTGGCGGGCCTGTACTGAAGCGTCACTCTCTTAATTCTTGTATTGTGTTTTCACCTTTTTGGCCTTTTGCTTTGGTTCGTTATCAGTCTTTTCTTGGGGACTTTTGTCATTTCTGAACCGCATCATCTTTTCCTCATCTGGCATCCCTTACTTTTATTAGTAACAATTGTGCATTTAACAATCAAAATGTAATTATCATCTTGTATGTATAATTATTGACTTATAAAGTAGTAATTTTAGTAGTGGATGGTAAGTCAGGTAGCGATGGTTACTGTAAGTTATGAAGCACTAGTTATCGTAAGTTACAATTTCGTCGTTATAATAAGGTGATGGTACAAGTACATAATAAAGGAATTTTTAGAAACAACATATAAAAACTTACCAAAATGATTGTATTTTAGGAAAGATCAAAAGAAAATATAACAAAAGGGGGATCGTGCTTTATTGAAAACTATAGATATATAAGATTTGTGGTTGGACTATGATTTTTGGGATCCCACCGAAAATAGTTGTGAAAGAATATAATTAAATGACTTATTCTTTTATTTTGGTTGCATTCTTACGTCTTATGATAGTTGCTTAAGAGTGATGGTCAAAAGGGTGGTTGAGAGTTAGGTTCGTGATCTGTTACTTGGTTTCAAACTTGGCTCTAGAATTGGACACAAATTGAACTAAATGTGAGCGCAGAAGAAAATGTTACTCTTATTCAAGGCTGATGATTAAACTAAATTACTAAATGCTTTGCTAATTAATGGAACAATCACAAAGATTTAGTCTAAGTTTTGGATGTCTTACCTTCCACAGAAGCTCCATTTTCCATTTTCTTTTTCTGTTTCTCCTTTACATCTTGCTTTCCTACATATTGAATATTAAGGAGGTGGATAGGCAAATTTGTTGTTTGCACAATGCAAATAAAGAGTTTTAGGAGCTAACGCTAGTTGGGATGAAAAGCATGTCATGGACCACTTGCAGATAGCTTGGACCAGATTTCCATTGTTAAGACATAAATATGGCAAGAGTGAACAGTGCAACGAATCTGTAAATGAGGATTGGGGCAAATAATATATCAATGTATTGCTGGGGGTGAAAAAAGGATTCCATTCTGAATTTACCATAATAGCCTCGGGGTAGTGGTAGCAAGCATTTACCTCAGGACGAAGGACTAGTTAAATAGTTGCTGTCAGATTTGCTTTGCACAACTGTTGTAGTTTTCTGGCTCTTGTTTGTCATAAAATTTACCTATATATGGCTCTCAGTCCAGTGTACTATGCTTTGAGAAGGTACGGTAAACCATAACTACTGTTGCATGATTAATCTGCCCAGTCGGGCCCCTCTTGGCTCTTGACGTACTCAAAACTCTTGCCCTCTGGACCTTTTGTTTTGTATTATGGTTCACATTCACCTCTTTGACCTAAACAGCTAAGTCATTTTGTACAGATTTCAGGTACAGCAATGGTTTTGGATGAGATAATTAATCATGTACAAGCACTTCAACGTCAAGTGGAGGTGAGACTTAGCACATCATTGCCTCTTATATTATTGTTTGATAAATCTGTTGGTCTATGCTGAAAGTTGACTAATATTAGTTGGATATATTAGATGGATATGTTTGAATTACTATAAGAATCTAAAAGCTTATCTAAAGTTAAACCTTGTAGGGGTTGAAATGCCGAAAGAAGGTGTACAAAACCCACTTATAGGTTGCCAAGACTGAACGACAAAAAAATTAATATTTCCGACACAAAGAGATTTTTGTAAGAATGCGAAATTTGAATACTAACAGACTCCTGAACATATAACAGAAAGAAATTTAGTCACTTGACTGGTTTGTTATCTTTTTCTATTCATTATTGCCTCAGCTGATTCGAACTAGTTTCTTTCACCAGTTTTTATCCATGAGACTTGCTGCTGTTAACCCGAGAATTGATTTCAACCTTGATGCTGTCTTGGCTGCAGAGGTGAGTATTATTAAAATTTTGAATTTTGATCAGTGTGTTGGTCAAATATGGCTAAAAAGTGAATTATTAAAAATTGTATGTATCTTTATGTAATGCCCAGTTATACAAAACCGAAAAGTCTTAAAATTTACTGATTTAACTATTACCCAACTCGGTATAAGTTGCCACCATAAATTTGTGCCTCAGCTTTTCGCAATGGCCGGTCATGAATTTCCTGACTTTCTTTTTTTCTTTTCTTTTTTTTTTTCCTCCATTCTTAATACTTGCAATATCTTCTCAACACCATTAGGCAAGGTTATCGTAATTGAAACTTTGGTGCCACTAAAACTTTTTGTACTTTGAGGTACCCAACACTTTTATCTGTTTTTCTTCTCACATTTTAATGTTCATGTAGAGTGGATCCTCAATTGATTATGGCTACAACGGCATGTTTACTCCATCTATCTGGCCGGAGGGACAAATCAATGGGAGTAGACAACTACAAAATCAACAGCTGTGGCATTGTGATGAACTTCACCAGCCCGTCTGGGGCAGAGAAGAAGACACCTCTAATTTCATCACTCCTGAGACCTCACTCTTAAGTTACGATTCTTCAGCAAATTCAGGTAAAAACACTTCAATGATAAATCCCTTCCTTTATTCCTTCTTGTATTTCTTCATATCCATCTTCACTTATGAAGAAGGAACTCCTTTGTGAAATTTCTCAAAGGCGAAACGTGCATGAAGATAACCAAAATGCTTGAGATGAACTTTTAAACGCGACTAATATTAGCTTTATTGTGTTGACACAGCTTCTCTGCACTCAAGTCAGCTGAAAATGGAGCTGTGAAGGAGGGCAGGAGCTTCTCCGAGTTGCTAGGTTTGTGTATATATCGAATATATATTAGTAATAGATAGCTGGGAAACAGAGATTGTCTCTGCTTTGAGCTTGGGAAATCGTTGTTCAATTTATTGTTAGATTTACCTGGAGAAGGGAGAGAACTGGGTATTAGTTTTATGATAAAAATATATTTTGTCTTGATGCATAACCTGTATGTGGGATCATTGAATGTTTCAGGCTCTAAAATGAGTTGATTTATTGTTTACTACATTACAATGCCATTTATTTATTTATTTATTTTTCGTGGTCAGACCTTGTTTCTTTGCTTGAGGGAGACGATGGAATGAAAAAATCTCAGTTCATAAATCATAATACATTCTGAGATAGATGAAGTTGATTGATTTTAATGATTCATAACCAAAATGTTTTGTGCCGTGACACCTATGTTAAGCGTATTCCAATTTCACTTTTTTTCTATTTTAATTTATTCTTTTTTTTCCCCTAATAATATTTGACATTTTTTTTTTCCTTTTTCATCTTCTTCTTTCCG
Organism: Handroanthus guayacan; assembly: GCA_014898755.1. Classification (NCBI taxonomy): domain Eukaryota; kingdom Viridiplantae; phylum Streptophyta; class Magnoliopsida; order Lamiales; family Bignoniaceae; genus Handroanthus; species Handroanthus guayacan. Next base: position 496,431 of record JACFYI010000417.1, read on the forward strand.
AAGTATTTTTATTTAGGGATAATTTCCTCTATACCCCATGAGATTTGGTATAATTACCATGACACCCCTTGAGGTTTGGTATAATTATCATTACACCCTCTATTGTACAGTGTAGTTAATGTATAGTTAGAATTATACTCCCTAAATGTATGCGTATATTATAATTATACCCCCTTAATTTATGCATATATTACAATTACACCCCTTATCCAGGGGTCTATTTGTAATCTTTAATAGTTTAAGGGGGTGTAATGATAACTATCCAAACCTCAGGGAGTGTAATGGTAATTATACCAAACCTTAGGGGGTATAGAGGTAATTATCCCTTTTATTTATAATCACCCTATAATTCAAATTGCGTCGTACATTGGATATTCTTCAAATCAATTTGTAATTCCAGAATCATGCTGCAAAATATTTATGTTATCTATTCAAGTAGTACTACAAAATTAAATGAAAATATAAATAAAATCATGAAAATAAATCACAATAAAAGATCAAACGAAACACATGTTATTCTAAATACCATTTAATTAACAAACAATATTAAAAATATCAATCCGTATATAAATATAATATAGATATCATCAAATTCAACCTATACACGTAGGATCAAAGTCATTACCAAGAAAATATTTTATGCAGCCCAATCATGTTCTTGTTACTCCCACACGCATCTTCGTTGAAAAGATGCTTGCTTGATAATTATAAAAAAAGATAATACAACTCTATGTCTGAAAAAATTTCAAGTTTTCTGCAAAATAAAGTAGCCATGAAGTCAATTTTCATCAGTTTCTACATCCAATCCCTTCTTCTTCTTCTTCTAGCTTCCACTGTCATCCAATCCCGTTCCGCCACGCCGCCATTCTCCATCCTCCAATCCAACGCCCACTTCTCCCTCTCCGTCAAAGACTACGGCGCTACCGGCACCGGCCACCAATACGACACCGTTGCAATCCAATCCACCATCGATGACTGTTCCTCCGCCGTCACCTACCACCATCGTCCCTGCCAAGTCAACTTTCCTCCCGGAAAGTACCTGACCGCCACTTTATACCTAAAATCGGGCGTCATATTGAACATATCAAAAAATGCTACCATCCTCGGCGGTTCCAGGCTGAAGGACTATCCAGAAAAGCAAGAGAAATGGTACGTGGTGCTGGCGGAGAATGCGGCGGATGTGGGAATCACCGGCGGCGGGGAAATCTACGGGCAAGGGTTGCAGTTCGTGAAGAGATTCGACGAGAGGAAGAACGTGATGGTGAGCTGGAACCAGACTGGGGCGTGTTTGGGTGATGAGTGTAGGCCGCGTTTGGTGGGCTTTATTGGGTGCAAGAATGTTAGGATATGGAACGTCAACTTCAATGAGCCAGCTTATTGGTGGTAAGTTGTGCTTTGCTTGCTTGTTCTGATTGGTATTGTTTCTTTTCTTGGTAGGGTTTGGTTGATTAACTTTATTTTTTGCAAATGGTGTCCCTGCATTTTTGGTATTTGCTCATCACTCCCCAACTCTTTGTTCTTTTACTATTTTCAGTGGTTATGAGGTGGGAAATATTGTATATTTTCGTAATGGTCCTGATTATTATAGTTCAAGAACTTAGAATTGGTTTTGATCGGAAATTATGTAGGTCTACACCTTTGCACACCCTAACAAACTAAATGATTAGTTATGAAGCTATAAATCATTTTTCACATTGACATAGTTATTTCTATATCGAGTGGATAATACCTCGCAAGAGTTATTTCTATAAATCAAGTTGGTTGCTTCATCTTTTGAGATGTTGAATTACCAGTGTGAAGAACTGGAAGCTAGACACTTGTGCTGATTGTTTGGTTAATGAGAGGACTACAAGTTAGCTTTTGGTTTAATATCTCTCATCATACCTTGAAGAACTAAATAAAATGGCAACTTTATAAGAATGGCACAAAAAACATGCTTGCGTTCGTTGAACATCCCTTTTGAGTCCACTTATAGGTTCAAAGTCGGTAAATCTAAACGCAATTCTTTCGTCTAGTGAGCTCAAGTCTTCGTAGTGGATGAAAAATATGGTTTATAACTCGCCAATTTGCACTCTTGTTCTTATAGATGTTTCTTTCCTTGCTGCAATAACCTTCTTATGGGACGTTGCAGCCTGCACATAGTTCGGTGTCAAAACACATCGATTCATGATATTTCAATCTATGGGGATTTCAATACGCCTAACAATGATGGCATAGATATTGAGGATTCAAACAATACAATCATAACAAGATGCAGAATAAATACTGGAGATGATGCTATATGTCCCAAAACATATACTGGTCCCATCTACAATCTTACTGCAACAAGCTGCTGGATTAAGACCAAGTCTTCAGCCATCAAACTTGGGAGTGCAAGTTGGTATGCTTTCAAAGGTTTGGTATTTGAAAATATAACCATTGTTGAATCTCATAGAGGACTTGGTTTACAAATACGAGATGGAGGTAAGAAATCTTGTTCACTATTCTTTTATCATCAGCTTTTTCCACTTCATCTAAAGATTTGGCTAACCGTGATGAACTACTACATGATAGTGATGCACTTGGTTGATTTTATAGAATGTGGACTTTGGTTCATTGATCATATCTTTTCGACTATATTGATTGACTGTTTGGATAAATATCTTTTCTAAAAATGTTCTATAAGATGTTTAATAGCTAATAAATTGTTTTAAGTTTGTCGATAGTCTGACTTATTAGAGCAATCTCCTTTCGTTGGATTTAGGGGTGTCAACTAGCCCTGCTTGAGCTTGAGACGTAGTGCCTATTTTTTATTGCTTGAGCTCGAATGAAAGCAAGCAAACTTGAGCTTGGCTCATTCGTTCGACCCAAAATCCGAGCTTTAGCTCGAGCTCGAACTCAAATTATTTATTGTTTTCTAAAATTTATTTTATATTTATAATTAGAAGTTTGCGAGCTTATGACCAACTAACTCCAGACTCGAGCTCTATTTATTATAAAATTTGAGTTGGATTCAAGTTCTATTTGAGCCTGTTTATCATAAATTTTGAGTAGGATTCGAGTTCTAGTCGAGCCTGCTTCCCAGAGTCGACTCATCTTAACACCCCTAGGTGGACAACTAAATGCTTCATTGTGTCTTACTAATTGGAAAAGGCGAGCTTACCGATTGACCCCATTTTTTGGGAAATAAGATCTAACATGCTATAGACCTCTGGAAACATTTACGACTCTAAGAATCTAATATGAATTTCCTTCAAACTAACTAAACATCCTTAATGTAATCTTAAATCTTACACAACATTGTTTCTTCCTGCACAGGGAATGTTAGTGACATTACCTTCTCAAACATTAATATCAGCACCAGATACTATGATCCATCATGGTGGGGCAGAGCAGAACCAATTTACATCACAACCTGTCCAAGAGACAGCAATTCAAAAGCTGGTTCCATCTCCAATCTGCAGTTCATAAACATAACGGCAATTTCTGAAAATGGTGTGTTCTTATCAGGATCCAAAGGTGGAGTTCTGAGAAATCTGAAGTTCTTGAATGTGAACTTGACCTACAAAAGATGGACGAATTATACCGATGGGCTCGTGGATTACAGACCAGGGTGCAGAGGGCTTGTGAATCACAGCACTGGAGGGTTCATGATGGAACATATTGATGGATTGGATGTTGAAAATGTGAACATGAGATGGGGTGAGGGGAAGACTGAACAGTGGAATAATCCTCTAGATTTTAGGCCTTCTACTGTGAATGATGTTACTCTGTTGAATTTCTATTCTGGTTCGTATGAACAATAAGGCATAATGGCATAGGCATGTAGAGTCGAAGTGTATTCGTTGGGACAAGATAAACAAATATACATTATGAGATTATTGCATTTCGTAAGGTTTGGGTACACAAAGCTCGTTTGGCCTAACACGAATTTGTTATGTCCCGAGCCAATTCCATCAGCTTCTGATCTGGTGAAGTACATTTCCGACACTATAAGTGTGCCTGTGAAACTAGATTCAATATAGAATAATAGAAATATCTAGAAGGAGGTGGGAATAGAGAAGAAATTAGGAGGGAAAATGGAGAGAAGAAGGGGCAGAGAGCTAACATAACTTTTATCATTCCAATATGATTTTCCATGCCTTTACAGAGGGCCTTCATATCTACAACCAAGAGGTGGGATCACGTGGACAACAATTCCTAATTTCAACTGGTAACCTAGAGTCAGATAATGACACGCGGCACAATCCGGTGCACTTGTCAAATAAAAGAAACCTATAATCCAATATCCTCGTTTCATAAGAAAATCGTAAAATAACAAGAACAATGGAAATAGGTGAAGCACGCTTTTGCAATAGTAATCAACTCCGGGCTTCTTTTCCATCTTCATCCTCTTTTCTTCAAGATCCGATTTCCTTAGTTTCACAATCATGACAGAATTATATGTTTTTTTTCATGAATATCGAAAAATTGTGCGATCAATGTCGATTGTAGGCGATTCATCAACAATTCAAAGTGATTTTTTGGTATACTGTTGATATGTTGGAATTTGTATTGGGAGGTAAAATGTACTTTAGACATCTCTTCCTCTATTTATAATTTTTCAAATTTTTGGAGTTTCAGAATGATTTCATTCTGGAGGAACTCTATGAAATAAGATTCAAGGGTAAATGTTATGTAGTGACATCATCCACGGGACAATGATCAAATTATCCCAACATTATTTGCAATCATTTTTCACGTACGGAAAAAAAGTGTATCATCATTATTCAAAGGAGATGAAGGGCCCCAAAGTTAAGTCTTCTTTTTACTTTTTCTTTAGCCTGATAGGACTTTATTTTATTCTCATTACTGCTCCAAGAAAGATATATATTACTGATTCTTTACTTGTTTGAGTTGATGAGGAACAATAATTGCTTCTTCGTTAAGCCCGTCTCTGAAACTATATAATAACACCTCCCGTTTGTAACAATTCCAAGCATCCTTACTTATTTTAAAGAAAAAAGAGTGAACTTGCTTACTTATTCCAGGTTTTTACTACTCCCCTTAATTAGCTACTTCTTTTATTAAGATATAACTTGTGTCTATATATATATATATATGTATTTTGATATACGTATCCATACACACACCTTTTCATCTTGTAGTTAAATTGGTTTTCGATAATTTATATCATTAGCTGGAATTTTTTTTTTTATATGTTCTCTGAGCGAAATGCAGATCAAAATTTTGCCCTTTGGCTGCCTCTTTTCTTGGTGAATTAATGCTTTATATATGTAGGGATAATTACCTTAACACTCTCTCAGCTTTGACATAATTATCAAAATAGCTCTTGAAGTTTAAATATTTGTCTTTACACCCCTCTAATTAGTTTAGCTACCGATCGAAGAATTATGCATAATTACAATTACACTCCTTATTCAGGGAGTGTACTTTTAATGCTTTAGAATTTTCAAGAAGCCTAATTGTAATTATGCGTCAGCTGCTGAACTAATGAAAAAGGTGCCACAATAAATAATTATCCATACTCTCTTGAACATTCTTTGTTAAATACCTCAAATGATGGATAGCTTATTGCTGTACAACTCAGATTTGTCCTTAATGTCAATACATATTTATATGATCTGAAGAAATAATGGCATGATTTCCCATGCATGTTAGCTTAGCAAAATTCTGTTATAATTCTGTGTGCAAAACTTGTAGCAGGTTTCATGATGAGTTCTCAGGCTGAAACAAAGGCTGATCCTCCTCAAGATCAGGTGATCAATGACTTTCTCAATGCCATGAAGGATGGTGATTCAGAGGAGGTTCTCGAGAACGCTTTCAAGATCCTCAGCAAGGACAAGAATATTGCTCCTGTTTCTGCAGATGTTCTTCGCCGTGCAATGGAAAATGGTGGCGTTATCTTAACGAAGGACCAAGTGGAGGAGAAAATTCGACAGGTCAAGGCTGACACGAAGGATGAATGGCTGCTGATTAACTATGAGGAGTTCAAAAAGATGATCGAGTAAGTTTTCAAGAACTCGAAAATATTTTTAGTTTTTTAATTGGTATGAACCTAGATAAGGGAAAAGAATCACAAAAGTTGGATGGGACTTATGTGTTTTTTGTGAAATTTGAATTTGTTTTGATGTTTCGTTCATTTTCGTGTATACAATGTGTTAAAACAATGACATGTTTTCTTGTTTTTGGAGCCATGAGTAGCTTTCGGTAATTTACGTTGCTCTTATGTATTTACAGGGAAAATGGCGTTTTTAGTCTCATAGTTTAGGTTCCAATATGTGTAACTTAGATGCGTAATTTTTTAAATAGCTAAAACAAGTCCCATAGTTTAAATTTCAGTTGCAAAAATGGTCTCTTTTTTTTCTTTTTAACAGAAAACGAAGGATTTGAACATCCATGGCAGTTCATTTATAAAAAAAAATAAAAATAAAAAAAATCCATGGCAGTTAACTCTGAATGTTGGAGGGAAAAATGGCACATGACCACCAGATTCATTTACTTATTTTTTTTATTTTTCAAGTCAAAAGAAAAGAGAGGAAAAACTACAATTTTAGTCTACACTAATCTTTTCTCTTTTGCCACTTATCCCCCAAACTTTTCAATTTTTTTGCAATAACACCCTCTCCATCCAATTTTCATTGATTTTTCTATTAAAAATAATGTAAAGACAAAAATGCGCTTTGATCAAATAAACATGCATATCCTTGGTTTTTTTTTTTTTCCATTTTTGTTCTTCTAAGATATTATGTATATATTTATGTAATTTACCTATATTCATATTTTATATCTTTTTACACATTTTCTAAAATTTATAATATATGAAAGTAAAATGAAGAATTATTATTAATGAGAAAGCAAAAGTTAATAAAAGATAGGAACTTCCCTAAGAAAATTTTATTAATGAAATTAGATAGAATACTTTTGGGACTTGAATTTGCTATTAATAATGGATTCTAATATTTAATAATATTATAAATTTCAGAATATATAAAAAAGATATAAAATATTAATAAGTAAATTACATAAATATAAATAATTTGTTTAAAAAGGAGCCTCAAATGATATGCATATTTATTTGATCAAATGGCATTTTTCTTATTCTTTTTCTTTGTCAACGAAAAAATGAACGGAATTTGGATGGAGGGGGTATCATTGTCAAAATTGAAAGTTATAGGAGTGAGTGCTAAAAGAGAATAATCTGGGGGTGTGATTACATTAACCCATTATAGTTTTGACGGGGTGCACTAGGCCTGTCGATGGAATACCCTATTCATATCCAAAGAAAGAATTAGGGACTCAGACCCATACTAATTCTTTTTTTATCATACCCATAGTCTCATACTCTACACATATCCATTGAAGATATTCTAATACGTATGAGTAGGATCTATATCCATAACTTATGCATGGATATGGGTTAGTTCATACCTATAGTAAAAAATTACTCATATATCATAATATTCAAATTTTATTAATTATTAATTAATCTAAAATTATTAATATCAAGACTAATAAATGTATGTGTAAACTTAATACAAATAAACTTAAAAATATATATTAATTTTTGTGTGGCAAATATACTAAATTTTTTCGGTTATATATTTGCTTGATTTGAATATTTTTAGTTGCGAACTTGCATTAGTTAATTATATTTGCTTGGTTTGAACGTTTTCGTATTAAATTAAAAAATATTTATTTTACATTTTTCCCACATAAAATTAGTAAACTTAAGCCAATGATTGATAGATTTCACATGTATGCAAACACCAAAACTATATGATATAGTATACGTGAAAAGGTTCTGATACTATTGTCATGATTATTCAATATTACAATAATCGTGTCAGCGATTTGATTTTTTACGTTATGTTTAGATATATAATAAAAAACATTAAGAATAATAATTAAAACTAATAATTACATTTAAAATTGACGAAATAACATAACTCAAAACTTTGTTATATTTCATTTATTATTAGGTTCTGGATTAAGTTTTCTTAATACCCAAGATCAATTGTTGTAGATTAAGTAAATTAAATTAAATAACTAAATTAGTTGTATACAATAAAAGTGAATTAGAGTTTTTTTTTTTTTTTTTTGTTTTAATTTCCTACACCAAAAACTGATTGAATTTTTTTCAAGTTTTTTGATTATTTTTTTTATTTCAAACACAATTACTCATAGTTTAAAAGATTTGATGATTATGGCTTTACATTTTTCATTTTTTTTTTGGCATAAAAGCAACATGATTTATGAATATAGGTTGCTTATTTAATATATATTTTTTTAAATTTGTTTAAATGTAGTTTATATCTAGCGTTTCATTGAGTTTGTTATGCTGCTTCTTACAAATAATATTTAGTTCATTCATATTTCAAATAATATTTTTTAAATAATTTTTTATTGCAAACATAGCATGAAGTATTGCTTAATTTTAAAATTTTATATTTAGATTAAGAATATGAATGTTTGAAAAAAAACATGAATGATCAAGAATATTTTCATAGACACAATGGGTCTTGAGTAAAATAAAATAGACATAATGGGATTAATATTATAAGATAAACTTAATTGGTAGACCTTATGCATCTCAATACCCATGGGGTATGGTATAATATAGAGCCTTGTTAGTTGGGTATTTAAGAGTATTGTATGGGTTTAGCCATCTCAATACACAAAAAAGGCACGCTAGCCATTAATTTCCGGATCAAACAAGAAACGGCAGGATCGTAGTGGCAACCGGGATTTGTATGTCTATTTGAAAAATCATGGGACTAAGTTTCAGGCGGCCTAAATTATGAGACAAAAACTGCAATTTTTCCCAGTTTGCAGCATGTCAAGTGAGTGAACTTCTCTTATTTTTTTAGTGATTATTTAAAAGTTTCATTCGTAATCATGGAATTTTACATGTTGCAATGCATGCTTTTTCTACTAGCATGATTATATTATGTGCGTCGAAACAATGAGGAAATAAGTTTTATAGTATTCAAACGAACAATGCAGCCATTCCTCACATTCAGTAAAGATTTACCTTCACATATCTTCTATATTGTAAAAACAAAGAATATTATCTTTATATAAAATGACATAAGTATTATATCCCTCAACTCATGCAGTACGAATTAATTGCTGCAGATTACTGGAGCCTACTGTGGTGGATCAGTTGAAAAAGATATATGAACTTGTGTGCAGAGAGGAGACAAAAGAAGTTGTTCTCCATGGCGAATCAGGAGTAGGGAAAACATGGATGGCGAAAAAAGTAGCCGATCGTGCTGTAAGACAGGGGATATTTGATATTGCACTTTGGATATATCCAAACAGGGATCCTCAAGAGAGTATTGCTTATCAACTGTCTATACAGTCGGCTTTTGATGAGTGGAAAGCCAAAGAAGACGAAAAGGAGAAATCGGAGAAGGATAAGGCAAAAGAACAACAGTCTGGGGAAGCTAAGGAAAAGGAAAAACGAGAAAAGCTTCAAAAAAAGCTTGAGGAGATGATACGTGCAGCACTGAAGGACAAGGGGGTTCTTTTGGTATTTGATGGGGAAGGTGGAACGAAAGAAGGAGATCTTCTGACCGAAGATTCGGATTTTTACAAACTATTGCCCAAGGATCAGCGGAAATCTTATAAGGTTCTATGCACAAGAAGAAGTGCAACAAATCCAGATCAAAAGGGAAATTATGGAATTAAGGTGAGGCCTTTGACACGTGATGATGCAATATCATTAGTGGTCGGAAAAAATGGATCGGATGAGATAAAAGAATTAGCTGATTTTTTCATTGGTCAGACCAAAAGACTTCCCAGTGAAGTTCTTATCATAGCAAAAACGGTGAGTTATCTTGGACGAAGTGAGTCGGGATTGCAGAAGCTGCGATGCGTCAGAGAGATGATACGCCAGCAAAATTCAAGCAGTGCTAATGAGCCATCCATCAAAAATAAAAGCAGTGTTATTGAGGCACTCATCAATGAGTACGATTTGCTTCCCAGAAGTGTTTTAATCGACTGCTACAGTTCTGAGACTTCTGAGAGACACTTCCTCTACCAACGTAAGATTGTTAATTACAATGATTTGATAAGCTATTGGATAATGGAGGGACATCTCGGCAAGTTTGATTGTATTGAGGATGGGTATAAGGAGGGACATCGTGTCTTAATGGATCTTTTAGATTGTGGGCTCCTCAAAAATCTGGAAGCTGGCTATGTTGTGTCAAATGGAGCAAAATTCAATATTTTTGACATTCACGAAAAGTACAAGTTCTTTGGAAACATTCGACTTGGATTAGCTACAACTTTTGACAATAAGCTGGGGAACGTCGCGTGGGCAGATGGAATGATAAGAACAGTTAGCAGTGGCCACGATGGGGGCAAGCAGTCAACATTGCTGCTTAATGGAAATCGTTTTGGCGAAGTCCCTGATAATTTCAAGCTGTCAACGTTGCTGCTTGATGGAAATCATTTTGGTGAAGTCCCTGATAGTTTCCTCAAGTCCCATAGTGAACTTGAGATTCTTGCCATCTTCGATCCCACTCGTAAGCCATTTCCACTGCCTATGTTTAAATTGCAGAATCTTCGTTTGCTGATTCTTCGAGGCTGTGAGTTTCTAAACAGAATTGAAGACATTTTCCAGTGGAACGTTCCGGAAATTCCACAAGTCCACGAGAAATCTCAACCACAAACTTCCAATCTCCAACGTTCTCAGTCATCACCTCTCCCTCAGACTTCTGGTCCTGGTCCCAGTCATTCTCCACATCCCAAGGCTCCTACTATTTGTCTAAAGTTGTTAACAGTTCTTGAGATATCTGGTTCCGGTCCTGGTCCCAGCCCTCATCCCTGTCCCTGTCCCTTGGAGATAATTCCTGAGCATGTCTTTGAAAGCATGCCTGATCTCAAAAGCCTCAATTTGTCTTTTGTCCAGATTAAGTCGTTGCCTGCATCTTTCTACCGACTAACAAAGTTAGAAATTCTCATACTTAGGGGTTGTTCCAGCTTAAAAGAATTGAAAAGTCTGAAAAATTTTAAAAATCTTGAGGTGCTTGATCTTTCTGGTTCCACTTCTATTGAAAACCTCCATGACAAGAGCTTTTCAGAAAACCATCAACTTCAAATTCTTGATCTTTCCGGAACGGGGATCGAAAAACTACCCTTGGTCCGTGGTCTTGCAGATCTCAAATATCTCTCGCTTCGTGATTGTCGTGCTTTACAGAGGATACGGAAGATTGTTTCACTAAAACGTCTCCAAGTCTTTGATATTTCGGATTCCAAAAAGGTTGAGGAATTCCTCGATCCATCATTAAAAGGTCTTGAAGATTGCAAGGTTCTTGATGCTTCACGAACTTCAATCAAACGGTTACCCTTCAACGTTTGCAATCTACGCCGTCTCTATTTAAAAGGGTGCTCCAAGCTCAAAGAACTAACCCCCTTCGAAGACACCTCATATGTCGAAGTCCTAGATCTCTCGGGTTCTTCCAATTTTGTAGATATTAAAGATGATTCCTTACGTAGTGTGGAACACCTCAGAGAGTTGAACCTCTCGGAAACCGGTGTCAAGAGTCTTCCGTCACTTTCCTCTCTTGGTAATCTTAGGCGGTTATTGCTGTCACATTGTCTGTCCTTGGAGAAGTTGGAACAACTGAGTTCCGTACATGAACTGGAAGTTCTTGATCTTTCAGGTTGTAGGGCGTTGAAGGAGATGGAGGATAATTCATTTGCTAACATGAAACAACTTCACACTCTTAACCTGTCTGAAACCCAGCTGGATCGACTGCCATCCTTGCAAAATCTCACGAAACTCAAAGAACTGTATGTTAGAGATTGTCCAAGATTAACTGATTTGCCAGGTCTTAAAGAACTTCCAGTTCTTGAAATTCTGGATCTTTCTGGAACTACTTTGAAACCACCGCCGTCTTTTAACCATCCCCATTGCCATCCACTTGTTCTTGGTCCAAGTTCTTTAAGTTTAGAAAACTTTGTTCCCCGACAGCTGCTTAAAGATCTTGGCTGTAATGAGCAACCCAATATAGATGATGGAGGTGATAAGTTGGTTCTTCGACAAGAAGAATTGGATCAATACAGATGGAGCATTTCTAATTGGCAACCCGAAGCAAATGTCAGTGAAGAGAATCTTGGGGTGCCCGTGAATGGTTTTCATTTCATTCAACTCCTGAAGAGGTACCCATCGTTGCTATCAAAACAATTCAGCCGATTCTGTGTTTTCCCCACGGAGGCACAGGCCAACCTGCCAGATAAGGTTTCTTACAGAGACGAACTTAGTTTAAGAGACATCTATTTTGAACAGGTTTCTTCATGGAAGCCAGAGAGGTGCTTGGAGATTCGCGGGTTCAACTATTGTCCTCCATTGCCACAACATTTGCTGGAACAAGCTGAATTTGTTGTGCTAATCGATAATTCATTTCTACCGTTCTTGTCTAATTTATATGTCAATAGCATCACGACTATGAAAGCCTGTTGGATTGAGAGCTGCAATGAAATGGAGCATGTTCTTGCAAAGAACACTGATGATAATGTCAAGAACTTGGAGACTTTGTGGGTATTCGATGCTATGAAGTTGAATAGCATATTGAGCCAAGACAGTCGAGATATTAGCTTTAAAAACCTCAGGTCCTTGTACCTGGAATATTGTCCACAGCTCTCAGTTATTTGTTCCTCATTCTCGCAACTAGAAAGCCTCAAAATTCTTCATATCAGATGTTGTCAGAAACTTGGAACTCTTCCTTCAACACAAAGCAAAGAACATGAGTACGAGGGCCATGGGAAACTTGAGATTCTCCGAATCAAGTTCTGTGACAAACTGAAGAGTATCTTTGGATCGCAACATGATGATTTGCTACCTTACTTGCCGGAACTGCGAGAACTGGAGCTGTGGGCGCTCCCCGAGCTGCAGAAGATTGCATTGGCAACACCATCTTTGCAAATTTTGAAAGTTGGAGAGTGTCCTTCTCTAGAAAATGTTGTTGATTCCGGGGAAGTTCCTGAAACACTCAAAGTTTTGGAAGTGACATCTTGTGACAAAGTGAAGACAATTATCAAAGGTAGTGGATTAACGTTGGGGAGGTTGGACCAAATGAAGTTGATGTCTTTGCCAGAGTTGAGGAGCATTGGAGCTGATCATTTTCCTCGTCTGAAAGAAGAAAATTGCATAATTTATGGGTGCCCCAAACTGCAAAAGCCCGTTTTGGGATAACCACATGCGGATGCCCCTGCAATTCTTGAATCTAATGTTGCAAGAAATCCAGTAAGTTCCTTAGTACCTTATAGTAGCTCCATTTTAGCTGTGGTTAGCTTTTATTCCCCTGCACTCTGACGCTTCTAATTTTCTTGTCATGGAAGTTATATGATCTTCTTCATTATGCTTGAGGTTAAACACTTTTGAAATCGTAGTGCGGTGCATGTCAATGCTTTTACATATTTGTTTTTCAACTTTTAGATATAAAAAAGTGTTTGGTAAAGTGATTTCTGCTGAAATTCACTAAATTCTCAAAGTATCTTGTGCCCTGCTTTGGGATTTTACTTTAGATGAAAATACTATATTATGTTCACCCCATGAGTTCACATAAAAGAACCACCAAAGAAATAATAAAACAAAGGAATGTTACAGCTGATGGACAATAGAGAAACACACGCAAATTTTCCCCAAAATGAATATTGATCTTCATCCCTTGTAGCCTGACTAAGCCAAGTACTCCCACAATAAATTCCCCTTCAAGCACTGTCTAAAATGCAGCCAAGTTCACCTAGGAGTTCTGAAACTTCTGTTCCGCTGTCAACTCCACTTTTGTCCTAAAGATAACCAATCAAATATCAAAATACACCGAATGAAATTAATGACTAATGAATCATTTAAACAACAGTGGTAGTTAAGATTTACATGCATATACATACCTCACAAATGCATGTCATACGAACAAAGTATGTGCATTCCACACAGCAATAAAACCAATAATGGGGTTTCACTTCTTGTTTGCAAATATTGCAACTAATTGTGAAGTTTGCAAATTTTACAGGTACTGAAAATTTAAGCACAAGCCGAAGGTTGTGATAGTAAATATCGTCGATGAACAAAGGTGAGGAAGCACAAGCCTTGTGAATCCAAAAGGGACATTTTGGACAAACATATGATGGATCTGTAGAAGTTGTGCCGGAAGCATCACAAAAGAAGTTAGATTCTCTATTTTTAAGAACAAGTTCATGTTCATGGCTGCAACAATACGACCTCTGTGGTTCGATTGCGCAGTTAAGACAAAGGCTAAATTTGCAGACAAAACAGTGGTAAGTGAACCACTCCCGCACTTTCTGACAAGCATTACAAACTGATACATTGGAGGGAAATGGTGGGCTTGGGATGAGGTTGAGATGATGTTGAGGGTGGATGGGGAGTTCGATGAGTCGAGCTGACTCTGCGCATAAAAACTCTGTACAGACCGTGCAGAAGTAGAGATCAGATTCAAGTGTTTCTTGTTGGCATGCATGGCAGAGGAATTTGCTGTGGTTGTCCAAATTTTCTTGGAGGGACAAGTGATGATCATGGCTGAAATGTTTATGTTCCATATTGTTTTTTCACTTGCAGGCAATTGAAATGGGGAAGAAGGGTTTATAATGTGTATATGGATCGTATTGATTAGAAGCTATATGGACAATGAAAGGGGCAAGGGAAAAGACTTGAGAATTGTTCAAATGATATGTTATCTTGATTTTAATGATGTACCTTTTCTTTATACATGGGAAATGTATACTTTGGAATTTTCTATGCTTGCCACCTTTCACAGGGACTAAGAATTAGATGTAAATTTATCGATACATTATATGTTTTCTGTATTTAGTTCTTTTCTCATTATTTTGTTTTGTCAATAAACAAAAGAAGGAAAAGAGCAGTGGTGACAACATTCAATCTCGTCTTATTGCATTGTGATTAGAATATCATATTCAATAATAAAAATAATGCTAACATATAGTATCATCAAAAGTTTAGCATAGTTAACATAAGCTGTCATATATCCCCACTTGAAACATAAGAGCACGCCACTAATGAATGTATAAATTCAATTCTTGTAAATTTTTTTCTTTTGTTTGCGCAATTCTAATGTGCGACTCCATTAAACTTGCAAGTTAAAATAAATAAATAATATTTTTAAAGGGGATTCAAGAGTCCCATCTTTTTCAAAAGCATCATTTAGAAAAATACAATTATATAAATGATTGTAATTATTCACTTATAAGCTAAGCGTGTTTCAATTGAATTTGAATACATACATACATATATTTGTTCATTTTAATCTGAAAAGAAAAAGAAAAAAGAATACATATGTTCATATTTTATTTTAAAATATTTACAATCATGGTAAGATATATATATATTTAATATTTTTAACCCATCAACAACATGTGAATGCTGACAACACTAATCAACATAATAAATTTCATTTTCCCCAAAAAGTAAGAAATTAAAAAAATAATATAATAATAATTAAAATTCAATGTAGTAGAAATTAAAAAGGGTAGCAGAACTGCAATTTGTCCACAATTCTAGTGCTCAATTGTCATTCCCTAAAACACCAAGGACCAATAACAAATACATCAATCTCTGAACGACGTCGCAGCACCCTTCCGGACTCGGATCCCTGAAACACAAAAATACCCCGTCACTCCTCTGTCACTTTTTCCTCTACACCAAAATGCCGTCGTTTAAGCCCTTCGCCACCGCCGCGAACACTCTTCGTGCTCGCCTCAGCCCGTCCCTTCGAACCCGTGGAGGCGGAGGAGGTGGGCCAAGCCGTTGGACCAGTCCAGGGCACGAGGATCGGCCCAAAGGTTTCGCCCTCAACCGTACGCCGCCGCCGCCTGGAGAGTCTCGGAAGTGGGAGGATTGGGAGCTCCCGTGCTATATTACTAGCTTTCTTGCTATCGTCATTCTTGGAGTAGGCCTTAATGCTAAGCCCGATCTCACGATTGAGACTTGGGCGCACCAGAAAGCCCTCGAACGGCTCGAATTGGAGGCGTCCCAGTCTGTTGAGTCTGATTGAAGAAGGTGTCTTTAATTTACTTGGGTATGGCTTTCTATCCCTCGTGGTATCATCCATGGTGGGGTAACGTCTTTTTGAATTATCAGAACTTGTCCAGGAACTGTTTGAAGAAATAAATGTAATTGGCTGACTTGGTTTTGTCTTTGGAATTTGAGCTTTGTTGTTTGAATGATGTTAATATACTGGAATTTTGAGGATGATGCAATTATGACAGGTTAAATATCCTGAAAATTATTAAGTTTTTTGTGCAATAGTACTAAACTTGTGATATAGGATATGACTATAATTTTGATTCGGAAGAACTTCTTGTGGTTCAATAAGATGCATTTGTTAAATTTGAAGTTTTGGGTTGGCAGCTTCTTTGGTATTTTTTAACAGATGAAATAATTCCTGATGAACTTTCAAGTGCTTGTTACATTCGATTGTTAATTGGAGGGTTTATCTATTGAAATGATTTTATCCAACTGATGAAATGATTGTTTGGGGTGTTCTGATGGGCATAATGCACTTTTCACGAGGAATGCTTCAAAGTCATGTATTTCTTGTTATTTTCTGTGTATTTTTGTTGCCTGTTACAGTGCGAATCAATATTATCAATCCTAGCATGAAAACATTAGCTGGGGAACTACAGAACGGAGAGGAAACAAGGAAGATGAAAAAGAACAGCTGTGCTTTTGATCCCTGGTGAGTTATTGATTCATACTTTTTAGGCTTTGGCATATCACAATAAGTTTCATTAGTGGAACCGATGGAACTATCTAGTACTAGCTTCTCAATATGGTTTATACGGTTGATAGTTGTATGAAGCGACATCCTAGTTCAGGTTACTTGATAGTTGTTTGTCAAGCTTGCTTTGTGAAGTTTGAGTTTAAGGTGAGTCAGAATATGCCCAAGTTGGGCTCCGAGTTAATCAATCTAAAAGTTCTATGTGGTATCAATGTTTATCCTTTGGCTGCATGAGGATAGTCTGAGGCTCCGGGCCATCTTCACCGCTCATTTCCTTGATTGCTGTTGTTGGTCTTTGAAAGATTACTGGTATCTTTAATTGACAGTGCGTTTGCAGGGATCGACATAGAACTGATTAGGCACGATTGAGCTGTGTTATTGGTGGGAAGTTGCTTGTGATTCTTTTGCTCTTTAGGTTCCTAGAATAAGGTGAACTCAGACTACCTTAGATTCTACTGTGATTAACACTTGTTGAGAGGGCCAGAAGTAGCTGGGATGGGAAGTTAAGATGAATATCAAGATCACAAGACATATGATTAGATATAATGGAATTAGAGGATTAGAGGAACCTACTATGACTGGAGGAGTGTGACTTGAAGATATAGGACTAAGAACAGGCTAACGGCTTATAAAGCTCTAAGCTCCCCAAGCCCTGTTGTAGCGGCCCAAATAGCAATTGCATTGGGCTACCTTGGATGGTAATGAGCAATGACCTACCGTTAGCTGGCTGCAGCTTTGGGCAAACATGATTCTTCAGGCTTCTACCAATGCCTATCCATCAACAATTGGAATGATATTTGACAGTACAAAGATGGGAAAAAGTATCCAGGTTGTAATTTTATCGCCAAACATCTTTTGTGAACCCCTTGTTGTTATGCGGGTCAAGACGACCCGTATCCTTTGACTTGACGGTTCCACATCAACCGTGCACTCTAAAATACTACACACTGTGCCTGAGATGAAGTATTTATTACCAAATTCTGAACTTTTGTGCATCGTCAATTGTTTATTGAGAACTCTACCAGCTTAAGTTTCCTGGGGTTCTTGCTAGGACCATGACAACTTTAACCTTTCATGATCATAAGTTTTATCTCTCAACCAACCCAATAATCTTATTGCCTGTCATATGACCCGATTGAGTTTCGTTGGGAAAAAAAATTGACCGATTGAGATTCCACTTATTTGCCAAGTGAGGAAGGGTTGTAGTAATTGGCAAATGCTTCTGTTAAGATGAAATAAGTATACATTCGGAGGTTCCCATCGGACAACCTTTCGAACAACTATTGACCTGCATGTACACATTTGAAGAAGGTTCTCAGAAGTACATGGGCATCTATACCCTGCCGCGATCTTTGGGGGGGGTGGGGGAGGGGAGAAAAAGTTCTTATGAGAATAATAAAATAATAATGACAATTTGCTTTATTTTTTTCTAATGATTTGGATCCGTATCTTCAAAAATTTTGAGTTCAGGACTATTGACAATTCCCTAATCAGATTTGTAATTTAGAAAATCACGTATATTGTATAGTTGTCAGATGTCTATTGCAGGTCTTTGGCACGTTTAAATCCTGACAAGCTGAAACTTCCCTTACATTCAAGTAGCAAAACATGTTGAGTTGAATATTCTTTTTTTTTTTTTAATTTATCTAATAATAAAATAATATATTCTCCCAGTAAATGCTTAAGATAAAAAGATTCAACCAAGTACATGAACAGTGACGGGTTGTGTGGCTTTGTATTGAGACAATAAAATCTTTGGTTTATATTGTTGGATCAAGTAATGTACTTTTTTTCATTTCTCCTTGATTCCTTACAATACACGTACGTTGGTCTAGTTATGGCAACTATGGTACATCTGACGTCTCTGATATATCCGTATAATTTTATTTTATTTTGTTCTTTATTTACCATGGAAACAAAAAATGTTATACATTACCACTTATTTGTATGGAAATTGAAAAGGTTTGAAATGTTAAAACTAGTGTTCCAGTTGTTGCTATTATAAATCTTGGGAAAATGATAAGCTTTAACTCAAGTTTCAAAGGTGAAAACTAGATTTTGTCATGTTTTGATTTTTGTATAATGATAATTCTTGTTAAAAAATGAGTTGAATAAAGAGAGATGTGAACGAAGATAATATTGTAAAATTAACATGACATTGGAATTACAGAAATATAAAAATACAAGTTCCTCGATTTTAATACGTTATTCGATCCATTTATTAAAAAAATGAGTAGGCTTGGACCAATCTCAAAATTATTTTTACTAAAATATGATAATAGGGAAAAGGCTAATTTTTCGGAAATCTTATTCTCCTTTTTCTTTTAAAATAAATAAAAAATATATGAAACTTCATGCGTTCGTTCTCGCACTAGATTTCTATTTTTTAGCAATTAATTGAAAGCTTATGGGGGGAGCCCACTTTTGTAGGTTTGACACCAATCCCATCTTGTGATTTTTGCTATTTTTCCTACCATTGTCTATTTCATTTGGCCCCACAAATCATGAACTGGATTGCACAATATTAAATCCTTAAATGACCAAATTGACCTTCCCGTTTCAACATCAAATTGCATGGTGGATGAGTCAATTGGTCCTTTCATTTGTCGTCTTTCAATGTCCAAATGAAAAGATAGGAGATAACAACCATTTAGCAACATTATCAATTGTATTGAATATGATTAATAGTTGTTACCAACCATAATAATATAAATGGTTTGATCTCGAGTTGGATACATCTTTTTAGGTTAAGTTGTGTTATCTACTCGATCTAAAAATTATAAATCATGAAAATAGATGAAATACTTATCCTCGAACACGCAAGTCAGTGGCCAATTCAGTCTTAAGGCAATTGGAAAAAAAAAATGAATAAGTTTAAACTGCATCCCATATCTATTTAACTCTCGAATATTTGTAAGTAAAGTCATTTAATAAATATTATGTGAATGAAATAACTTGATTTAACTTCTTTACATTATGCTGACCAAGTCAGATCTGATCAATTAAAACTTTCACATATATAAAATAGCGGATCTATCCAGATTTACCCTATCAACTTAATTTCTCATGGCAAGAGGACAAAAATTTCAGTGCATTTAAAATTATTAATTTATTTTACCATCTTTATAATATGGCAATACCTCGACCACAAAACTAATGATCTTTTCAGTTAAAAAAGAAAAACAAATAATAATTGTTGTCGACACAATAAAAGAGATATCGGATTTTTATAAGAGAAATTAACGAAATAAAGTAAAGAAAATGAGGGGTCTAGCGTCTACATCAATAGTTAATGAAAAGGATATATAGATAAGCAGCAGGGTGCCGGCCAGCTTTAAGCTTTGGGTGATACTATGGAGTAAAAGAAAGTCAGTGTCGGTGATGGTTCATGTGGAAATGAACAGGTCACAGGTGACGCTTACATTGTTGACTGCACTATGTAGTCTTCTTTTTCCACAACTGTCTTTTTCACCCTTTCTTTCTTTTTTTATTTTGAGTGCTCCCTCGTGAGTTATATCTCATATATAGTTTTTGAATTAAATATTATTATGATAATATTGTGCAAACCCTTTAAGAAAATCATGTTGTTGGATCATCTTATTATATGTGTAATGGGACCAAATAAAAGGTGTTCATAATTAGATTTAAATCAATATATTTTTTAGACAGTACTTTTGTTTTATTAATCAATAGGATTTGATGTCACGTCATTTTTAATTTTTAGGTTAGAATATATATAAAAATGTGGTTCTTCTTTTGGTTGGTTAGTTTTCATAATTTTGTGCAAAGTATTTTTCATCATTGAGAGATGTGATAAATGAAAGTTTGAATCCATTAATCTTGATGGAAAGTTTTTTCATTGAGTATGTTTACTGTCTCTCTAACAGAGAAGATTAAAATGCATTTTTTTAGAAAAATATAAGTTAATACGGTTTCTACCTATTTTGTCTTTCATAAAGAAGTAAAATGCAATTTATTGAAATTATAAATGAAATTCTAATCCGACAAAGTGTGATTTCAATAGCGTGTTTAATTGAGATTTAATTCTCATATGAAAGTACTCAATAAGTGTTTTCATGAATTTTATATTTGATGTAATTATATATAAAAAATAATATTTGATGTACAATTGATATGTGATTAGTAATTAGGATATGATCAATGTGCATCTATAGCAACACATAATATTGTTATAGAGCGATTTTCTCTAAAATTTGGATTAGATTAAAGGATAATACAAATTGCACTTATCAAACTTAGGCCAATGATGATATACATATTTTGGGAAGAAAGATCCATCAAATTCAATTTACAGTTATAAATGGTTATTCTTTCTACACATAAGAATTTTACTCCCTTGTTGTTATTCTTGTTATATATTATTAATTTTGAGTTAAAAACTTAGAATAATTAAGTCATTAACCAAATCAAAGACAACTTACGAATGCAAATTCCATAAAATAAAATGGTGGGACGCGTAACGTAACCGGGATCTCCCGGTCACTGTCCCCCACCGACACCTTTCACCGGTCACCCGCCTCTCCCATTTCCGCCGTCTGCCAATAAAATAAATTACAAAATATATATATATAAGAAAAAAAAAAAAAAACTTTTTTTTTAAATGGATCCCTCTCCCGCACTCCTCCAACACCACTTTCCATAATTGCACCTGTAGCGCCACCAGTAACAAACCCCTCAAACAGCCCCACACCACCACCCCTACATATAGAATCATTATTGTACGCATATATATATCTGTATTGTGTATGTACGTTCACATGTTGATACAGAGGAAGCTACTCATTTTTGGCTTATGGAGTAAGAGAAACAGGATTTTGTTGGTGATAGTGGAAGGAGCTTCTTCAATCTCTGCAACTTCAACTTCGATGCTGCTACTGGCAAAAGCTTCGGTAAAATTCTGAACTGACGCCTTTTTACTGCTGTTTAGCTTTATTGGAAATTTGAAAACTAAGCTCGCTTTCGCAACTTTCGATGCACTTTTTGTGAGCTTTGCTTTTCATGCTTAGATCTTGTCATTTTGGAATCCGATCATTTACTCGATTGGTTTATTTTATCTGTTTCCTCAGGGGCATTTGCCGATGGAGTTGGTTTCTACGTTTTGGATTTTATAGTGTTATTATATATTTTTATTATTATATCGTTTCAATATTCGTTCTCTGTGGCGGTTGAATTTATGTTTCGGATATCGTGCATTTTTGAGTGACGGTTACTATGAGTTTTTCAGTAACCGTCGACATTTACAACTCATTTGCCTGCCTTGTTTAACGGTATATTTTTACTCTCGTGATGATTTTCAATGCATTTTCTGGTGGAGAAATTTAAGTCGGAAATACATGTTTCTTATTTTGTTGGTTTTCTGGCATATTCAGCGAAAAAGGCTTGATGTGCATTTGCTGAACTGAATTTAGTGAGGAAATTTACAGGTTCTGTATTTTTTCCATTTTATTTTTTCCCATTGGATGTTCTTCTTCCTATATTTTGATTCCTTGCGGTTATAATATCATGGTGGAGGCGAGTGATTGAGATGATCCGTTTCCTTTTCCTGTTAAGTTTGAATTTTTGTTCTTAGATTTGTAGCGTTAATGCTCCTTTTCTTTTTACCTTTTTTCTAAGTTCTCGCTTAATGGATGGATCTGAATGAAATTGAGTCTTTTGCTAGATTTCTCCTGTTCCGCACCGGATTGCTGTTTGCTGTTTCTCCATTAGTATTGAATTGAAGTTAATATACAAACAGTTGCAAAGGGGATCATGCTTCTGATCTCTTCGATTGAACCACAGAAATTAGGATATTGCTAACTATAAAGTGCAAAATCAATTGGTATACTCAACAGCGGAAAAACAGCCATTCCTCCAACGCTAATGCAGTTTGGGTGAAAGAGCACTAAATGTCTTCCTGACCTAATCTGTGCTTGCTTGATTATGTGAGCCAAATTGTGCTTCTCTCACTGTTTGGTCCTTGTTCTTATTCAGTGAAAAAGGGGCAAAATATTGAGCATGAAGGAGACGGACCAGAGAAGGGGTCCAAACAACAAAGAGAAAAGCCGTTCTGCAAGACCTGATACAAGGGATCGTAAACTGCCAGAAAAGAATAGTGGCAGAAAGTTGAAAGCAAAAGAGATTGATGCCAAACCTTCATCTGATAAGCTGAAAAGCAATACATTTCTTAGCGATTTAAAAACTGGTATGGAGTCCACGGAAGTTTATGAAAATATGGTCATAGATTATGTGGATGAAGCCTACAGGTCTGAGGAAGCATTGCATAATACCAAAACACTTAAAATCGACGAGAAATGTGGCAATGAAAAATTGAGTGATAATTCTAGTGATATGGACATCGCAGATGAATCTGATGCTGAGACTACTAATGATTCAGTTTCTTCTCGAGCCGATTCACAATCTGCTGACGAGGAGAAAGCAGAAAAGATTGCCAGGGCTTCCAAAAAGCTTGCTAAAAATCCCTTTGGCCATTCTCATGCACCGAGATCAAAGTCTGATGGAAAAACAAATAATTTACAGGCCAAAGTATCAAAAGACACACCAAAGAAAGGGACTAAATCTGAAAAGGGGCCTCCAAAGTTGACAACCAAGATTACATCTGATAATTTAAAAAATATGAAAGTGCATCCAAAACCTCCATCAGATTTTTCGGAAGGATCTGGTGGCCAACTACTTGAACAGGAGAAAGGGGCGGATGTCCTGGATGGGGCTTCCAATGGTACTCATAGTGTCTGTAGTGAGGACGAAGCAGTCAATACTGAGGAAAATGACAAGCAGGAGGACAAGGCTGCATTAGATCAAAAGATTGAGGAAATGGAAACCAGGATTAAGAAACTTGAAAGCGAACTAAGGGAAGTCGCAGCTCTTGAAATTGCACTCTATTCTGTGGTACCTGAGCATGGTAGCTCTGCCCACAAGGTGCATAGACCTGCAAGACGCCTTTCTAGACTTTATATTTTTGCATGCAAACACTGGTCTCAAGACAAGCGAGCTACTGTTGCTAGAAACACTGTGTCTGGGCTTGTTTTGGTTTCTAAGTCCTGCGGCAATGATGTTTCCAGGTTAGCAATAGCAACTTCTTCAGTAGGAAAGTATGTTTTGATGTAGTTACAGTTCCTGATCCCCTATGTTTCTTTTTTATTAGGTTGACTTTTTGGTTGTCAAACACTGTTGTTCTGAGGGAAATAATATCTCAAGCATTTGGGAGTTCCTGTCAATCCAGTGCTCTTGCAAAACCTTCACCAGTTAAATGGAAGAATAGTAATGGGAGTAGACAACAGAATAAGCTGGGTTTGTTACAGTTTATTGATGATTGGCAAGAAACACGAAGCTTCACTTCGGCCTTGGAGAAAGTCGAGTCCTGGATATTCTCCCGGATAGTTGAGTCAATATGGTGGCAGGTGATTTCTTTATAGCCTACATACAGACATTTTAAGAATAATAATTTGATCTGTAAGATATTGGATCAATAGATCAATTAAAACCATCTTAAACTACAGTGCTATTGCATCGAGCGTTGCATGGATCTCATTTTGAAATGAATATGCAGACTCATCATGTAAAGTCTCAGGAAATTATTAATTGATTATCACATTTTCATGTATATGGCTTGGTGCTCTATTTTTAAACTGTTTATTCTCACTACTGTTCTTTTGGTTCAGACTCTAACTCCTAATATGCAATCACCTGCTGGTGATTCCACTACAAACAAAGGTGCTGAAAGGTTACTGGGTCCAGCCCTCGGTGATCAGAAACAGGGAAACTTTTCCATGAACCTCTGGAAAAATGCTTTTCACGATGCCCTTAAAAGACTTTGTCCTGTTCGAGCTGGGGAGCATGAATGTGGTTGCTTGCCCGTTTTGGCAAGAAAGGTGTGTCGCCATAATGCTTTTTTTAGCTAAACATGCAATGGAGTCACAATGCCTAATCTGAAACATATGTTTTATTAGGTGATGGAACAATGTATTAGCAGACTAGATGTGGCCATGTTCAATGCTATTCTCCGCGAATCAGCCCATGAGATCCCTACTGATCCTGTATCTGATCCAATTGTGGATTCCAGGGTTCTGCCTATTCCTGCTGGAGATTTGAGTTTTGGGTCTGGTGCTCAGCTTAAAAATTCTGTAAGCACCTTGCTCCTACTTCCAACTACTTGCATTGCGTGTTTGCTGCACAGTTTCTTCAACACGGTCAAGAGATGACTTCATCGTCTTATGCCTTTAAATAGCATGTAGTATCTGAAGAAAAATTGCAGCAACTCTACTAAATTTATCTTTTTAAGTATTGAATCTTACCATGATCCTATCAAATCACCTTGTCAGTTGTGGTAGCATCAACTAGGTTGGACTCATTTAAGAGTGTCCAAGATCCAAATCTATGGACTCATTTCGCTATCCTTATGATAAATGAATGCTGACTTCACTCCCTCAGGTTGGCAATTGGGCAAGATGGTTGTCTGATTTTCTTGGGATGGATGATGGTTCTGCAAGAGACGAAAAGAGAAGCCAGGATGGAGATGACGATGATGATGATAAGAGGGGTGCTGAGGAACCAAAAATCTTCCCGCTTCTTAATGCCTTGAGTGATCTTCTAATGCTTCCCAAAGATATGCTTATGGATCGGACAATCAGAATGGAGGTCAACCAAATGAAAATTATGTTTTCATCGTACCTGCCATCTATGTATTCTCTTTTGTATGCAGATTATTCACATGATCTTTCTTTATAGGTATGCCCATTAATCAGTCTTCAATTGGTTAAGCGAGTGCTCTGCAACTTCTCTCCTGATGAGTTCTACCCTGATCCTGTTCCTGGTGCTGTGTTAGAGGCACTAAATGCTGAGGTATGTTAATAGTTCACTTTCATATATAGGCACTGCCTATTTTATTGCCTGCAGACCCATAGGAGGGGAACCAGCCACCATCCTCTTTCTTTAAGGGGAAAGTGATATCCAGATTAAATGTGGATTTGAATAGTTTCCCACCCCATTGAGCTCCTTGATGCATTATGTTATAAAATTAATTTCGTACGGTGATTGGTTTTAGTCACATGTTTTTTCTTTTCTTTTATGGTCTACGCAGTATCTAGAATATAATTTCATCTTAACTGCAGATTAAGCTTATTTCTTATTTGGTTATATGCCAATTTTATCACTTCTCAAGGAAATAAATGCCACATAATGTTCACATTTGCAAATATCTTCACATGATAACCCTTTCTAGAAGACTCCATTTATTCTTAGTACTTAATGAGACTCTCCAATGGTATTCGAAAACAAAACAGGAGAAATAGAGAATTAATATCATACATTATGTATACTACTCTGAGGGGTATAGGATCTCCTATTCCAAATCATGTTTCATCTCCTATTTCATACCTTTAAATACATGTCATGCGTATTGTATTTATTACTAAATATTTTTATAAGAAAATATTTGATACACGTGGCATGTATCTGAAATACGGAATAGAAGATGAAACACCATTTTGAAATAGAGGATCTTGTCCCACTTGGAGGAAACATGCATCATGACTCCATTCCCTCTTCCTCCATTCAATAACTCCATTCCCTCTTTCTCCATTCACAGTGCATCATAGAGCGTCGATTATCAGGAGATTCCCCAACTAGCTTCCCTTACACCGCTGCTCCAACTGTCTACACACCTCCTTCCTCTTCCGACGTGGCGGAAAAAGTTGCAGAGGCCGGTGCAAATCCTCAGTTGTCACGAAGTGCATCTGCTGTGCAGCGGAAGGGATACGCCAGTGATGAAGAGCTGGATGAACTGAAGTCTTGCCTCACTTCTGTTATCGACAAATTGCCATCGTCTCCCACTGCTGTTGTAAGCGACAATGGAAATGGCAGTCGACAAGAGGTAGGCTATGATGGAACCAATTCTAGGTATGATCTTCTTCGTGAAGTCTGGGAAGCCACATAGAGCGAATGCTTGCAAGAAATGTGTATGGTACTTTGCTGTTTTTTGCTACAAAAAAGCAGGTAAATATGGAAAGGAAACTCAGTGAAAGTATAGAAAACAGGAATCATTAATCTCATTTGTACATTTGGATATCACGTTAGAAATTGTGGGACAATTGCTGTTTCTTTCTAGTTTTCGTTTCATTTGTGGTTGATTTTCCATTGTAAAGGTTAGCAATAAACATCATCTTCGGTTTATGTTTATTGTTGGAATAGATCGTATAAATAAGTCCATAAGCCTATGTCGAGGATTTGGGCCACTAAAACGATAACCAAGAACCAGAATATGGATTTCGTTAATGATGTTGGTTTGATATCCAGTGCGAGCTTCAACTTTCTGTCGAGTTGGATAACTGACCGTTACGCATTGGGTGATTGGGTCGAAACCTTGGACAGCTATGAACTAAGACATCTCCAAACTCCAAACAGGGGAGCTAGTTTGTACAAAACTAACTGGGCTTCATTTTTTGATAAAACTAAACAAATTGGGTTTTTTCTCTTATGATGAAAAAAAATTCACTGGGTTTTGAAAATTGAACTAACTGGGCCTAATACAATGCACAATTGGCCCACACAAGATCTGCCTAATTAAGATAACATCACCAAATCTCCTTCATTTATATTTTATATACTCTACGTGTATATGTATTTACATATCCCATGTTCCATGAATTTATTTCACCATGAACACATCAAGAAATGCATGTGATAATCAAAGGAAAAGTCTTCTTGAATCAAGAAACCAGAATCTTACCTTAATCCCAAAACTTCCTTTTCTGCTCAGATTTCACTTGCGCAAAAAATCTTCATTCGTTTTCTCCTTAGTCCAATTATGGGAAAACGGATTTCTTTTTCTTTCTTTCTTCTTTACTGCATGGAAATTTCTATCCATGCAAGGAGCACCTCCTCCATAAATATATCCCTAAGGGTCTCTCAACTACCACCAGAAAAAAACAAGAGAGAAAGATATATAGTTTATAGGTAGTTCATCTTTTGCATGCAGAGTAATTGACCATATAATTAGTTTGAGTTTTGTGTGTTTTCATAATGGATGCTGACGAGAACAGTGCCACTACTCGTGTTCTGATGTTCCCATGGTTAGGTTATGGTCACATAACACCATACCTAGAGTTGGCCAAGAAGCTCACCACCAGAGGTTTCTTCATATACTTGTATTCTACCCCCGCCACACTCCGTTGCATTAAGAAAAAAAGAAAAACTTTCTCACATTCCATAAAACTAGTGCCCCTTCTCTTGCCAAACTTACGAGGCCTTTCCCGTAAGTTCCATACCACAAATGGGCTCCCACCCAACCTCATGCCAAAGCTCAAGGAGGCCTTCGACTTATCAGCCAAAGACTTCTCCCATATGCTTGCTTTCCTCAAACCTGATTTGCTTATCTATGACTTTCTCCAGCCATGGGCTCCTTTGCTTGCAAAAGAGCAAAATATCCCTGCAGTTGAGTTCATCACCAGTAGTTCTACTATGACTTGTTTCATGTTTCACTATTTCAAGAATCCCGAAGAGAAGTTCCCATATTCTGAGATATACTTCCGCGATTATGAGTCTTGTAACATGAGGAGGTTGTTAGATTGCGCGTCCAACCCAAAGGAGAGGGATATGGCATCTGAAGGGGTTGAGAGGTCGTGTAATATTGTGTTGATCAAAGGTTTCCGGGATATTGAGGATAAGTACATTGATTATGTTACTAGTTTGGTTGGGAAAAAGTTTGTCCCAGTTGGTCCATTAGTTAAAGAACCCATCGCTGATGAGAAGGATGATGGAAGTTCAGAGATTTTCTCATGGCTTGAGAAGCAAGAAAAGAAATCCACTGTTTTTGTTTCATTTGGGAGTGAGTATTTTCTCACTAAGGAAGATATAGATGAGATTGCTTATGGGCTAGAGCTTAGCACAATCAACTTTATATGGGTTGTGAGGTTTCCCAAAGGGGAAAATGGGCATAATGGTTTGCTACAGAAAACATTGCCGAAAGGGTTTCGTGAGAGGGTTGGAGAAAGGGGCAAAATCTTGCAGGGGTGGGCTCCACAGACAAAGATCCTAAGACATGACAACATCGGCGGGTTTGTGAGTCATTGTGGGTGGAATTCTATCATAGAGAGCATGAACTTTGGGGTCCCAATTATAGCTGTTCCAATGCACCTAGACCAGCCAATCAATGCTAGGCTTGTGGAAGAAGTTGGTGTTGGTATTGAGGTTGTAAGGGACAGAAACAGGAAGCTTCATAGGGAAACATTGGCTGCAGTTATCAAACAAGTGGTGATGGAAGATTGTGGAGAAGCTGTGAGACAAAAAGCTGCCTTTATGAGTGAGAAACTTAAGTCTAAAGGTGATCAAGAGATTGAGGAAGTTGTGAAAGAACTTGTGAGCCTTTGCAACTTTGCAACAAGGGCTAAATCAAGAATCAGTTTATGTTATTAGGCATAATGTGTAATAGCATGTTTTAGGCTTTAGTGTTTTTGCTTATTACTATTGTTTTTGGTCTTAGTTTGGACAGTTGACTTTTGCTTGTGTTATAACTGCTTATTTCATGCAGTGTAACACTATATAACTTCGTTTTAGTTTATGAAGCCAATTAAGTAAAGTAGTAGTAGTACTTTTTGTAAACTTCTTTCTTGTCTGATCCTCTTTCATTTTTATTTTCTTTTCTTCTTCTTCTTCTTCTTCTTCTTCTTCT
>JACFYI010000417.1:588351-614064 GCA_014898755.1 Handroanthus guayacan
AAGAAAATCGGAAGCAGAATAGCCATTCGACAATGACATTGGTTCACCACTGACATCCACATAT
The DNA here is from genome assembly GCA_014898755.1 of Handroanthus guayacan. Lineage (NCBI taxonomy): Eukaryota > Viridiplantae > Streptophyta > Magnoliopsida > Lamiales > Bignoniaceae > Handroanthus > Handroanthus guayacan. The sequence goes on from JACFYI010000417.1 coordinate 588,416, forward strand.
TGCTTTACCTAGATGGAACAACATCCTTTACATGGATAAACAAAGCAACGATAGCAAAGATGATTGCTAAGAGTGGAACTACCTCACATCCATTCTGTCATCATATTCAAAGGTCAAGAGCTACCTGAATAGATTCAGGCAATTGTAAGTACCCTTTTCTACCTTTTAGTTCCGCTGGTCTATAACAGCTTTCATTGTGCTTTGAAGGAGAAATAAACTATAGACTTCAGAGGATTTAAACGAATATATAGAATTAGAGAGAAAGAAGATGAAAGGATTAAACGAATTCCTACATCAGCTGTCTAGGACATGGACTCGGCATATCATAAATATGCAACAGCTTTATCTATTAAGATTGAATAAAAAGAGAAGCAGAAATAGAGAATTCAAGCTTACGTCATCTGTGTTGATGGTTCGCCTATGGACTGAGCAGCAATGACACCAACCGGTTCTCCTGATGGTGCGAGGCTCGATAGATATTTTTGCTTCACCAACTCTATAAACTTGTTTTGCGCTTTTAGAGATGCCTTTTCTTTGTCTAATAGCTGTTCCTTCTTTCTTGCCTTTCCCTTTTTATTTAAGTGCTCAACTGCACTTGCATTCTTTTTTTCTGATGACTTGTCTCGTGCCTCTTGAAAAAACCGACTGGCTTCTTCTTCAAGCCCCTCAGGCAATTTATTGATATAACTATCAAATTGTCGCTGATTTTGAAATTTCTCACAAATAGTTTCTCGATTCTGAACCATATTAAGGAGAGGATAATTCATTAGCTGATTTCTTACCATTTTTTCAAACATTTCATGGAAACTAGATAATCTCAAGAGCAGATTGAAAGGAGAATATAAGATATTACATCTTCTAGTGCCTTGAAATTTTTGAGAAAGCTTGTCTTGTGCACATCAACACCATCTTCCCCGTAGAAAAATTGAATGATGGAACCATCAGCATCACGGACAGTATAATCATAACAAACCTTCAGGCTCTCAAGATTTTTTATTAGACACCGCTGCAGATATCCACTGCGAGATGTTTTTACTGCAGTGTCAACTAACCTGCCGAAAACAAGCTGATAGTTGGTAAAGGCCATAGCACTAATATTTCCAATAAAATGAGTTGCAGTCTGTACATCGACATTCACTGAAACATGACAAATCTCAACACCATGGAATAGAAAAAAAAAAAAGATATTTTTTTTAGTGGAAGGAAACAAAACCAATGCACATATTCTTTTCTCGTCACTTTTTCAGGTTACCGTTAAGCAAATTATTATTGCTCCATGTGAACGCATTGGATAACTAAATATTACTGTTCTCACCAGCTTTACGTGTAAGAAAGTCTTCCCCACCTATCAACCATTTTTTGTTTCTTTGTTTAGTTCCAGAGAAAATGGGAGGGCAACAAGAGAATTGCAAAAGGCAGGACTGTGCAACATCGCTATTACAATGCATTTACATCACAAGGTGCAGAATGTCATCAACATAAAGAAATAAAACTTCCTCTAAATGGAGAAATGGAAACAAGATGAAAGTTTAACTTTACCCTTCACGACCAGCCATGCAATGGAAGTAATACTCTTGAGGTCGAAGACCTGTAAGAAACCGATCAGTGATAAAGCCTCCTGCTCGAGATGTGAAATCCCACGGCGGAAAGCTGGGCAAAGTCTTCCCTGAAACCATTCGAGGCACTCTTTTACCTTCCAACTCTTGCTGGCCTAGGTAGGCAGATATTTGTTGGAAATTCACCTATCCAAATGAATAGAAGTTACTATCTTAATTTTACAATTAAAAACATGTGCATGCATGACACATTATAACAGATAAATAAGCCATCAGTAAAAAGAAGGAACTAATGGACACATTCCCAAAATTTACTCAAGAATAATCATCAGAAGTAAAGGAGATAAGTTTTTTTTTTTAAAAAAAAAAATATGAAAAAAAAGATCATTACCAAATTGCAAGGTAACAGTAGGAACACAATTTATAAATTCATCGCGAATTTCTTATCCTTCAATTATTTCAGTGAAAGAAGAACTTGATTAAGAGAAGAGCAACAACAAAATTGTTGCAAGAAATTTTATAGACTTAACCATTATAGATTGAAGAGTAACATCCGTTGAATTCCTTTCCCCAGAAATCAAAGCTACATTTGGAAAGGTAAAGATAAATATCACGTTAATAATTCTCTCTATTAGCAACTAAAACAACAGGCATTCACATAATATTGACGCTAAGCCCCAATATGGAAAAGTTATTACTGACAACACCCTCCTAGTCATTGAGGAAAGTAAGATTGTATCAATTAACTTACCGTACTACCCTTGGCCCCCGTTGTTGTCATAGCGGCGATGCAGTTCTTTGGGAAAGGTTTTAATAATCCTGCTGTCAACAAATGTTTGAGTATCTGAGAACCTTCTCTAGTTAGCCTATTTGTCAATTTGTTTTTCATTTTCATGTCCAAGGATGCAGTGGCAGATTCTCTGTCGCTGCATATGACTTTCTCAATCTCCAACTGCAGTTCTTCAGGACCTAGGGAACCAAAAAAGGCAAAAGAATAAGCAGCCACTTCCGCACTTCCAAAATAAACATGCTACAGAACAGAACAATAGATAGGTAATAAACAAGAAAAACGCACTAATAACAGAACCAGACTACCAAATGGGTTTCCAACCATAAAACTTAGAATTGTATTGCATCAGAAGCTATGTTAGAGAATCTTATAATATAATACCTATTTGCCCAGGTTTGAACTTAACAAAATCACAGTGAACCTCTTCACCAACATCTTCACCTTCAAGTTTCTCCTTCCTTTGAACATCGTAATGAGGTAATATAATAAGGTCATCGACGCCACATGTGAATCCATAAAACTGAGATATATATAAAGCACATTATTTTGATCGATCAGTCCAGATACTCAACAAGATTTTTAAAAAGGAAAATTTGCGATTAACATAAGGAGCACCTGCAGAAAGATTGTAAATAAGCGGCTCAATGCAGAAAGCAAAATGCCTGCACTCTTTGATCCATAAAGCTCTTGCACTGTGTGTACCAAACCAAACTTTCCAAACTGAGCCTTGTCAATCACACCACGCACAAGCTCATTTTTCCAAACTAACAAATTGTGTTCAGCATTCTGGTCTTCATCTTCTTCTCCATTTCTAAAATTTTTACTAGCGAAATAATTCTTAGGGGTCTTCGCTTGATTTTCAACAGTACAAGGTGCACAACCTCGGGTTATATGATTCAGTAATGCTGTAATGACCTAGAGAGGCACAAAAGAACAAAAAAGAGACAAAACTGATTATTCGCACAGACAATCACCATGTTTAACTAAGCTTGAAAACAAAAAACAAAATTGACTGTTCCCACACAATAATCACCATTTTTAACTGAGCAAGGATTTTCTGAGATCCATGCACTTTGTTAATTATGTCATACGTATCTGCTATCTACACAAAATATCAGCCTTTAGAAAATTGTAACCTGTTTCCCTGTCCAAAGAGGCTCTGGTTTCCATATTGCAGGCAAGACAGACTCCACTATACCTTCAGAATCTACTAATGAAATCTTCCGGGAACGGTTGCCTGGGGAACCAGGCCCAGGCATAAAGACACCGGATCCATAAAGCAGCTGGCTGAATTGACTACGAGTAAGAAATGTATTCTTCATTGTAAGCAGGACAGCACCAACGATATGATCCTGGATTATAGTCACAACTAAGAACAGTTAACTGTAGAACCACACGTGGAATATAGCCAAAAAAACACAAGATCAACAGTCAACAACAATTTTTCGGTAAGAAATAACAAACTGATAGTCAATCTTGATACTGAAACCTGAATCAAGCCTCTCACAGTATCCCCCTTTGTTGGTACAATGTACTGTTCATTAGCATTTACAATGTTGTAAGCTTCCGCACGAGAAATTTCGTCTTGAGGAAAATGCACATTAATCTCATCACCATCAAAATCAGCATTATAGGAGCTAAAGATGATTTAGAAAAGATGTCAGTCCAGGATAGCAGATTACAAATGGAAATGAAACAAATAGTAGAGAGAAAATACTCAAGCCAACCTGCAATTTGCATAATGCATGCGAAGTGTTTTTTCTCCTTTTAATACACGTACAACATGAGCCATTATACTTGGCTTGTGGAGTGTAGGCTGGCAGTGACAAAAAGAATCAACTTAAATAGCAGCTAACTAAAATGAAGCAGCTGTATAATAATTAGTTCATGTAGCGATCAGTGGAAAAGAAAATGGCCTTTAACAAATGGATACACTCACCATGCAGGAAAGTGATCTCAAGGTAGTAGAAGAGAATAAAAAACTAATTATTGACAATGTGTGTTTATTTTTTATAGACAAATCTTTTTTTCCCAATTAAATCCTCAAGGATCATACCGAGGCCTCTTTTCAAACAAATGATCTGCTGGAATACCCGTATGGTTAGATGTGATCTGTGTAGTAGAGCATAAATAACTAGACAGGCATAAAGTGATAGCGAGGTAAGATTTTGGAGTTACAGCCGTGTAAAACTATAAAATAAGGCCCTAAACCACCATTTTCATTAGCTGTTCCGGGTTTACCAAAATTCCTGTGCATGTAGGAAGCCTCATAGTTTGCAACATGACCTCGCGCCCACACATCACAAATAGATGATGAAACTCAAGAATCATGAAACGTACGTTGGAATCGAAAGTGTTGCAAGGTGAGACGCATAAATCCAAAATAGGACACCTAGAGGATGCAAGAAAAGAACAAAGTCCATAGGCACTGCAGTGAGCCATGACGTACCAATTACATCAATTATCATTTAAGCATTATCCTGAGGCTACAAAATTAATCATAAATCACAATTGTAATTCTAAACAATGTTAGGAAGTCCACTGAAAAGAGCCAAAACAAAACCAGTAAAATTTTTATCAACTCACACTCCATTATTCCCTACTACTTCATGAGAGCCAGATCCATCAACAATCTCAAGCAACATAACTTAAGCCAATAACCATCAAAAGGAAGTTCACAAGATAGACTGTCAAGAAAATCACAAACGTTGAAATTTGTAAATAGTGATGACTTTCTTAATTAGAGCAAAAGGGAAAACAGAGGTGCGCCAGGACTCATGCACTTCAAGGTGGCCAGAGCTTACATCAATTGAAAAACCAATGCAACTTTGAAGCATAAGATGAGGTTATTATTGAGGTAATTGAGAAATAACACTCAACATACAGAACTTCTTTAAGGAAATAGATTTGGTAATTTTAAGTACACAGCAAAACAAATGAATTATTCCTTGAATGGGCCATTTGTACCTGTCGATTTACAAGAACAATATCTCCATCCTGCAAGTGGCGATACACAACCTTGCCCTCAAACTCAAGCGCATTGTGCTTCCCTGCTTGCGTAACTACGCCTCTTGAAGAAGGTAATTTCCTGGATATTGCTACACGCATTTTCTTGCTAGTTGGCAGTTTTACAGTGGATACACTATCAACATAAGTTGTGGCTCCAGGATGGATCTCAGGCCCATTGATAACAGCATCCCTCAATTTTCCGGCATTCCAAGGTGTAACCCTCTGAGATATATTAGGAAGAACATGAGAAAAAGCATATGCTGATCATATATGGTAGGTGGAGATAAGCATTGCCTAAAAGAAACTAAATTCATAAGCATCGTAAGTACCTTCATCCTTTATAAGAAATAAAACTCCGGATATCTTAAAAGAATGGAGATGAATAAATATGTATATATTAGAGAAACGGAAATGAATAACTAAGTTTCTTCATCCTTCTCGCCAGTGGAAAACAATACATACTGATGCTTTTATTTCCCCAAGGCATATTAGAGAAGCAGCATATATCTTTCTACATTAAGACATACTACAAAATTATGCAAAAAGACATATCTAATCCATACCTCCGGATAGGTTAATCTCAATGCAAAATACGGAGGAATTCCAATTTCATTCACTGACAAGTAAGGATCCGGAGATATAACAGATCGGCAAGCAAAATTAACCCTTTTGCCCATCATCTTCTGACGAAATATACCCTCTTTCTTTTCAAGAAACTGACAAATTCCAGAAGTACCATCTTTTTGAGCTTGACCTGCCATAACAATATAGACAGAATCACTACACAGAGCTATGAAATGATTGTTTTATTGAAAACCACGGAACAGAAGCACTAAGCACTTTATACTCCAATACAGAAAAAATTAAGAAATGAAAAAACAGAAATTGCAACTCAATTGTGGAACACTTGGACACGTTTAACTTCCAGAGAAACAATAACAGTTTGCATTCCCCACATGCTCAGTGAAAACCCAGGCTCACCATTCTACAGTACTGTAATACTTCAAATTACAACTATGCAACATTCTGGTGTAGCACAGCAGAAGGATATTATCACAAAGGTTTGACAACCACACTGAAATATGTCCAAGCAAGCGGACAGAAGAGCAAATGAGGAAATGTAATGAACTATTATCGTGAGGAGAGAGAAATAGGGTATTAAGAAGTCTATTTCAATCCAAAAAAATTCCAATATTTTCAGAAGATTTACAGGCAATAGTTTTTGGAACAGCTTTCAGTACCCAAGTTTTCTGTGAAGAAAGATATCTAGTCATAATGATGTCCTGGATTGCTCTACTCAATGAAATCCAAAGCACAATAACCTAAAAACTTTAGACAAATTTTGTACAATTAACTTAAAATTCCTCCTCTATATTACAGACGAAAGGAACGGAGTAACTATCAAATGAATCAGGTAGCATTCCATCTTCAAGTATCATTGTGTTGGAAATTGAATTAGTTACAAAAACACAGATGCGTAGAGCTTGCAATATCAGAGGGGTATTGTTGCTATGCAAGCACCTCTTGTTACGGGATTTTCCTCCTGAGAAATCTACTTATCCTATGTAACATCTCAAGGTAGCAACATTCTACAAGACTCTGCATTCTGACATGTGCCAAAACTTAAAAGTACCACAAAAGCATAAGCGAAAATGCAGCAATAAATGCACACTGCCAAGAAGGATATGAGGAATCATAAAAGCTGAAAACCAGAAAAGTGGACTCACTAGCTGCAGTTTTGCTATCAAATAACACGTTGATAGATTGCTGAAGATCCATCCAGCGACTAATAATCTTCGAACGCTCGGCATTATTAACATGAGCATTTCCTAAAGCAATATTTGACTGCAGCACCTTCCCCAATAGAACAGTTTGAGGATGCTCCATCACCTGAAGGGAAAAACATACTAATGATTATGGCCACAAACTGGCAGCGACAACATTGCACATGCATCGTAAAACATTACGCTCAGATAATCAACTAACTCTCCCTGCCTTCACCTCCAACTTGGACGGTCGACTAATATTAACAGGAATTTCAAACAAAGCCATGAGATATTTAAAGCATTTTATTTTTGGTGCCCCAGTAAATTATAAATATACAATAAACAACTAAAATAAGAGCGGAGGTCCATGTTCTGTACGATATTATTTTCTTTGAGTGTCAACATGCAATCACATTAAAATTTAAATAACAGGAGAGTTAGAATAGACACAAATTTGAAACAAAAGGATCACTGATGCAAGTAAAGGAAACATAAATCAATAGATTTTTTGTAACACTTACAGAATCACCACCTTTGGCAGGAGGTCGGAACTTTATTGGAGGTACAAGAATAGTCTCCAGGAAAAACATAAAGTAGCCTGCTGTTTTCCCAGAAAAATTACATTGCTGCTGCTGAATATCACATATGTATGAGCACAGTGTAGTTTCATTCTCCCACAAACGCGTCAGAATATCTCTAACCTGCCAATAATGAGAAATGAAGATTCACAACCACATTAACTTGTCAAAAACGAAAATTGTAAGGTTAATCCGAACAACAAGAATGCTGAGAATTATGGACTAAGAAAGCCACCTCTGATGGTAATAGATGCCCTGAGAAATAATGATTTTGATCCTCCAAACCCTTATCCAAATTTCTTTTTCGATTTACACCTTTTTTGCTGGGCCTTTTAGTTATATCAGAGGCTTCCACAAATGAAGTGGCTTCAGCTGTATCAGTATCATCCTTCCACGAGTAATCACTAGCATTCACCACCTCAGATGAAGGCTTATCCTCACCTCCCCCACTGTTTGTAACATCAAACTTGCTTCTCCGAATGGCATTTGATCGGAGCTGAGTATCCGAGAGGCCGCTCTGTGTAAAAAGTTAAGTGGAAGGCAATACGAATTAGTATTTGAATATAGAAGTATAATCAAGGAAACAATAAAATTTACATCACTTGCTCCATTAGAGATTTTCTCAGTTACATGCAACTATAATGAATTCTGATTATTTCATCACCAGCCAACTCAAGTCAACTCGAGCCCCATCCCCAACCCCCCGTTTGATATCTTTTGTGATGAATACTCCATAGCTAAAGGACCAAATGGCTCCCCAAACTACTGCAATATTTTTCAGCTGCTACTCAACATGAAGGGAATGTTCCATTCATGTCGCCCATTTCGGATACAGGTTCTACGCAATGCAATGATAAATCATAAAGTACATATGGTTTCAAGTCAGTGGTTGATGGACTTCTTGAGAATGTGCAGCATGAGGTTTATTCTTCATTCGCGTTTATCTCAGAAACTCACCTATATCATTCATGCATTCTGAACTAAAATGATAAAATCAAAGTCAAATTTCCAACTTGAGTAACCCAGTCAGCGCTTGAATTGAAGCAGGGCAACCTAAACTCTCTGGATAAGAATTCAGTATCTTACTTAGTTGCAAACACCTTTTTGTGATTCAGATTTTGGTTTACTAACAGCCTACAGTAGGTTTTGCACACACACTAAAAGAAGGCCTTTCAGAATTAAATAGATTAGACACAATAGCGTTCCTAAAAATTCTTTTTTGCCGGATTCAAGAAGTAGATAACAGTGAGTGTCATTGACATTTAACTTAAAACGAAGCTGCAATAGTTGTATTACTTATAGTCTTAGACCTGATTAATAGGAGACCTTCCACAACAACTCGCATTCTCCCAAATTCTCAAAGTAGCTCATGAGCTTCATTAGATTGTTTCCTAGGATTAAGGACTGCTTAGAAACTTTTCCCTCAAGATACACACTTATTACTGTCATAGGGAAAGCAACAGTTCAAATATCATGCTCCTCAATTAAAAAAATCTTCTTCTAGCTGATTCATGAAACCAAAAAGAAAAAGGTAAAACATATCCAAAAATTCAAAAAAGCATGGCATGCCCAAGTTTTAGGCATGGTAAGTCCGACTTCTGGATCATATCAACTAAAGATACAGAAATCTTCCTAATGTTGGGTTCTTTAGGCAGATTAGCTCAATTGAGTTTCTTACAGGCGATGAGGTAAAAGTGCACTTAGCCTAATGGCTTCAACAAGCCAGAAGAGAAGGAATTAGCGAATTGAATAGCACTTGAAATTGCGAGTAGTGCTTCAAGTTCAAACCACTAATAGATCGAAGCAAGAAACTTTCTCAATCATGAATAACCAAATGTTTTGATGTTTTTTTTCCTGCATTATGTTATTTATTTTTTGTTGGGGGTGAGATGAGTTGTTGTGGGGAGGGGAAGGGATTATACTGGAAGCTTGCGCTTCGCCCTGCAGAACAGGTCAATGAAGAGCCTCAAGTCTAAACTGTCTTATCCACAATCTCAAAACCAAATTTCATAATAGAACAAGACGAAGGGATGGTAAATCAAGCATACCACATGAAACCATCCAAAGGTTGGCTTGTTAATCTTTGGATTGTTGCAATCACAATTCTTGCACTTCCTTCCTTTTTTCTTCAAAAAATCATTCAAAACTGACAAGGCTTCAGTGAGCTGTGTAGAATCCCAACATGCCTGCTTATTATGCTTATAGCAGTTTTCAACACCAGAGTGTACTGTAGAATGTGATGCTTGACCATCCTCGACATCAACATTATCGCCTGATAAGGTCCACTCAGTCTTTTTCTTGTCTTGTAAGTTCAGTCGCAAACTCAACTTTTTTGCCCCAATAATGTCACCCTTTTTAATCAGTTCTAACTGAGAAACAACATTCTCCACCTAAACCAAAAAACATAATATTTCAAGTTAACTGAAGACCAAAACATAGAAATTGCAGCGGTAAGATAGAAAGAAATGATGGAGAGCACAAAACATCAACTTAAACCAACTCACCTCTCCTCTGCTTGATCGAAATTGAAAGCAATAGAAACAGGTTTTGTTCAAAAGATTATTCAACATATTAAATAACAACGGATTATACGCCGCTGAAACAAGGTCAACGTTCCCACAATGACCAGCACAGTGATACGCACGCAGCCCACATGATTTACATCTACACATAAAAGTCACAACAAGCGTTATGAGTAAAAACCTCAAGCCCGGTTATATATTAACACCAAGAGAATTCTCTCTTTCAAATATCATATACTTACGGAGAACTATCGTCGAGGGGTCCCATTGCCGGATCATAGAGCCCACCAGGGATAGGCTTCTCCAGTATGTCCAGCAAATTGGGATTTGTGATTTTAACAACACTGTGCCTCCTCACTTCTTCATCGGTCATAAACCCGAATCGCACCGCCTCCACAACCTCCGTCGTAGCCTATATTTAATAATAATAATAATAATAATAATAATAATAATAATAAGTTAAATCGGTATTATCTCCAATTAGAATTCTATGGTTTTGATTCCATCATCCTATGCACGCGCTATGAACTCTTTCCAATGGTTTTTCGCCCAAAGATTATAATAATAAAAGCAAGCAAAGAGAGGTTTTACCATATTCTCCAGGAATCCTCAACTCCTGTATTGTATGTATGTGACGGCGTTGCTTTCGAACTCCTCTACTATACGTGCGTTGCTGCTGCTTGCTGCTGCTTGAACGCCTTCTTCTCTATGCTGTGTCTGAGATGTCCTAAAGTATTCCAACGTGGGTTTTACAAAAACCCTACGAGACCCACGTAATTTCCTTTTTACTTTTCTTCCCAGACCCACGTATATAACGTTAAAATGTTGTATTGTGACTCCTGAGTGTGATGTCCTCAAGAATTCTAATTAGGGTTTTAGAAGAAAACCCTACCAGACCGTCGGACCCTCCCAACTTATGAACCAGTGGCAACAGACTCAATAATATGCACGCGCGCGAGCATAATTAAGATTATTTATTTGTTTTTACGTATTTTTCAGGAGGAATATAATATTGATGGGAAAAAAGAAAAAAAAAAGGGTTGGGAAGGAGAGAAAAGTAATAACATAATTAAAAATGTGGAGCACAAAAAATAGTACCTCAATTAATTCTCTTATATTTAAATTTAAAAAGAATTAGTTGAGATATAATTATTAATTATTGTTGCAATGATATCACTAATATTTGAACGATTGGTATCATTGTTGTCAAGTCTTATCATGATTTTTAGTTTCCAAAGGTTATTGTTTATCTATTTTGTATAATAAATTATTAGTTGTGTATCAGATTTCTTAATTTAAGGAGAGCTATAATTGTTTGATATTTGAATAGGATGAATCATAAGTAAACTACCATAAATTATCTTCTATCGAAGATACACGTTGTAGTAAAATAATAAAAATGTTTACCAACAAAAGAAGAATAATATGTCATCAATAACATTGATAATTTTGTCAAAATAAATTGGACTTTATTTTTATCTAATTTATTGTTTGGTTTCTTGGATTACTTATTGTGATAATTGATCAAATGTTATAGTTAACCTTCATTTTTTATTATAATTACTTTTTCATCTCTCAATATATTACGTGGAAAAATTAAATTAAAGAAGAAGAAATTTAGGTTGTGAAGATGGGATGCTATTTTTATATAGTTGATTTAGTAGTTTATTTAGTAGTTTATTTTCATAAATTAATTTCCCTATTAAAAATTTTTTAATTGCATTCAATGAATTATGAACTAGTTTAAAAAATTTAATTTTGTGCCATAACCAATTTTAATATTAGTTCAATTTATAAAATAAAAAGTTTATTAGTCAATTCTTCCATTAAAATTTGTTTCTAAAAGAATATTAATTGATTTAATTAATTAATTTCTAGAAGAATATTTATTGATTTAATTAATTATTAATTTATATAAACACAAATTAATTAGGAAAAGAAAAAAATGGAAAAAGAAAAAAAGCCACAAAGGTAGGCTCACGCCATGCTAAAATTAATTAAGTGATCTTCCATTTTTTTAAAAAAAATTAAAATTATGGATAACTTTGTCTTTTCTTTCATTAATCCTTAAAACCTGTAGTCCTTAGATTACAGATCCGGCCTCTAACATGGGATCCATAATCCAAGAGCGGTCATGATCAAAGACCGGGCCACTTTTTAATCTTGGGGTTTAGATATATCAACCAAACACTAAATTAGTATGGATTATGAATCAATCCTACGCAATCATTCCAACCAAACGAGCCCTTAGTATAAAAGTATAGATATTATCAAGAGGTTGGCGATCAATGACTTACAAAATTACTACACAATCATATATGATGGAAACAAAAGAACAATACTAAAAGTACTTTCCGTTACTGCATCGTACATTTAACAAACAAGAAGTTTTCACAAAGTTTAAGGCACTACCAATCCGTAAACATATTCCATCTACTCAGGGCATTAATAATAGTTCCAATTACAGCCTTTTGGAGAAAAGAAGGTTACTTCCCCCATGTATCGTAATTAGAGGAAATAAGTTCCGTTCCATGCCAAAAACCTGGGGACAGATTAGGGTAAGATCACCTCCGTACGGGTGGCACAACACCCCTACCAGGTGCAGCTCCACGGCCAGCAGCCTGAGCCTGCCGAGAAGAACCACAATCCATTACGATAATACATCAAAAGGTTACACGTATGACACCCCCTTCAAACACGGTATTTAGACAATACATGTTAATAAGCACAACACGAGGAAGAACTTACTCTAGCTCGCATGGCAACAGCACGTCCACGACCAACTCCAAGTGCAGAACCCTTGCCCTTCAAAGGTGGAAAATAAACAAATTAACAAAATTGTGAACACAAAAAGCCAAAGAATAAATGAGAAGCAACAGGATGGTACCTTGATCCTGGCTTCCAACCGCTTAAACATTGGAGCATTCTTAAGCATATCTGGGATTACCATAAACCTGGTAAAACGAATGTTAATAAGAATCCAAATAAATTGAAGCAATTAAACTCCCTATAAAAGATGGATATACACCTCACTTTGCTGCCTCTAATGAACACATGCTCAAGTTGTGAGACCTTCCCATCCTGTAATATAGTTGACCAGATTAGCGATTCAAAATGCATGTGAAATGAACTTGATCACTAACACATGCAAATAACAGAATCTAGCAGGGCATTGCGTCCTCAATCTTCCAGTCACTATATGTATTTTTCGGTGTGGAGTCTGGCCATCTTGGAGTGTTACCATCCAAGTTGGAACAACTTTAATATATATCTTATTCCATCAAGTTTTACCATAGCCAAATACACGAATAAAAGGTACTAATGATGTAGACCACAATTATAGCAAATATTTGAGAGAGTTTTCTTCATCCTCCTCCTTGAACAAAGGCTGCGATAATCACCTCCACTAAGCTGAAAGGAAATAAGTTTTAACTACTGCCCCTTAAATATTTCCACATATTTTGATAACTAGGTGGTTTGTCTTTAAAATCATTATATTATTATAATGTCATTTATTTAGCTTGATAGAGAGATGGCAAGCTTTCCAAAGTCAACCCACAACCGGCCGTAAAGGGCTAGAAGGATTAGTGCCAACATTCCTTCATTGTTAGTAATGTGAATTGAAGAAGTTGCAAGGCAACACAATAAGTGCAAGTGTCTAACTAAACAAGTGTACTTTTAGAAGGACAAGTACAAATTCTAAAGACATGGAAGCAAACAAAAAGGCTTATTGAAATAACAACTAAAGATTGAATCACACTGGATACATAAACTTAGATTCAAGCGTTAAATAGGATGTTGCGCACAAAACGACAACAACTATGCTCACAAGCACACAATACTCAGAAGATAATTAAAGAACAAATAAGTAATCCTCTCCACATTTTCCTTCTAGGCCCCAGCATATATCTGGGGTTTAAAGTTTTAGCAGCAATTAAAAAATAAAAAAAAATCACATATACATCAACTAAACCATCTATAGTTTACAAATGCTCCTCTGGGTTCAGCCATCTATCTAGGGTTTAAAAAGTACATCCCAACCACATTCTAACATTAACAACCACAAATTATCAATGCAGCAAAAAGAAACATCTCCGGTAAAAATTAACCAATGTTGAAAACATAGAGGACTCAGAAATTAAAATTACCTTAGCAGTGTAAGTGATATTTTCTAGCTGGCAATTCCAGTTATCCTCGCACTCAACCATGCTTCCGCGATACAGCTCGCCGCTCTTCAACTCCACAGTCACGATATGTCCCGACGCCTCGTGGAGAAGCTTCACCGGAATTCCCAAGCTCCGACTCATTATCGTTTACTCTCTCACAAATAATTACAAAATTCCCGACTGTAGTTATATTATTTTCAAAAATCACAAACAAAAACAAGGAGAGGGAAGATCTCTTTGAATTTAGATTTTCGACTTCACAGAAATTAGGGCAGCCGAGCATCGAGCAGGGTAAAGGTATGCGGGCGCATATATAAGAACCTTATGTTTGAATTTATCTTAATTGTAGAAATGCCCCTCTGGTTTCTTAATATTCACTTGAGTGATTGAACTTTAACTCTAGTAAGAATTTGCCACCGTCCTTTGCATGCAGTGGCACCGCATTCATCATTTCATAATAAAAGTGCAAGGTTCGAGTCTCACTAATAGCATGTGAATATTTATTTACCGTATGATAATCTTTATCTACCGAATAATAGTTACATTATTTAGATTGTGTTTATTCATATATTTGGTTTTTAAAATGTATTCTTACTGTGATATTGATATATAATCAAATGTAATCGCTTCTCTTAAAAAAAAACTCTTGTAAGAATTTAGAAAATTTTTAAATTTACTCAATTTAAAAGTATCTAAATTAATTTGTTATATAGACCAAGTCAAGTTTAATTGAATTTTTAATAATTTTTTTGTGCCATTACTTTAAAAAAATAAATCTGTTTATAATTTTAATAAAAATAATATGAATGGCATGTGATCTTGAAGTTTCATACTTTTGAACTATAAATGTTGATCTTTATTATTATTCTTTTTTTTTTTAATAAAACTATAAATGTTGTTCTTGAAATTTCATAATTGTGAATTATAATGTTACGATAATTACTTTTTCATCTTCCCAAGTTGGATTAGTGTTTCAATCATTATAATTTATATGCCATGAGTGTCGCAACAATAAGTGATTTACCACTACTCAATAGTTAAAAATAAATATCATGGTAAAAAGAATGTTAAACACCCTCACGATGAAAATTTACTTTTTATTTTATTTTTCTTCTCCAGTTCTTTTCCAACCCAATCTCTGAAAATTGGTCAATCGCCCTCGAGATATCAAACGAGAAGGAGGAAATCTTTTGTTGTGCAATTCCCACATAACTATGTTATGTTATTAAGCTCGTGTAGAATAACTCAAAAATATCAATAACGAATAGCATATCATATTTGTCTCGTGTGATTAATTGCGCATAAAGTTGTCAATGTATCGAATTTGAATCAAATTGATTTCGTTTATCAAATTTTCATAATTCAACTTGACTCAATATTCTACAGGATTTGAGTTGATAAATACAACGTCCAAGTCCGATAAAATTTAACATCCAATATAAAATTCAATCCAAATAGTGAATAATAATAATAATTATTATATTATTACATTAAATAAAATACCACAAACTATAAGATACGACATTATTAATTACAACTTTACATATATTACATTCTATTTAAGGGTCTTTGTTAATATTATATATATATATACATATATATATATGTATATTAAAATTCGAATACAAATCTTTAACATATCAATGTATCTAATTATGTATGTGATTCACTTATTTAAGGTTATGAGTATTTATAATTAAATTTAATCCACCAAATATTTTTAATCAGTTAAAACCTTTAAAATTCAGATCATATTCGTACCAAAATTTGCCCCATCTTACAACCCTAATTCTTCTCTGCATACAACAATTTACTACAAGAAAACTTGTCACGCAAAAATTTATACATCTTCTATATCCGGAATACTATCGAAAAACTTATCAAAACTAAGATTTTGGTATTTTAGTGCATCAAGATCAGGAATAGGTCCTAAAACATCAAATTCCGATAGTACTCTAGTTGTCCAACATTCTTCTTCTATATTTTCGTCCACTTCCTCACTCGAACTTGTTGATGTATCTGAACTTTGAATCTCTAACAGTCTACAGGCATCTTTCTCTTCAACGAATATTTCCTCCATATCAGGAATATTTCCAGGGACAACATACTTCGATGATGGCTTAAAATTCCAATCATCGTAGTTTTTTCCGATCGGAATTCTTTTTCTCAACAAATTTGGTGAATAATCTTTATTCCGAACTTCAGACTGCAAAAGTTTGTGGTTTACCACAAAAGTCTTATGGGTTCTTGGTTTCTTGATTATTGGTTTTGATAAGAGATCAATGATGTTATTTGTGTTTTTTCGCGGTCGTCCTCGACGTCGGTTGCCCATCAATATGTTGATGATTTGTATTGTAAATTGAGAATTAATTTAAAAGAGTTATGGATGTATTTATAAGGACTAAGAGAGATTAAATCAAAGTAGGAAAAGGAAAGGAGTTGGGGTTCAGTTGTTCTATTTGAACTTCGAGGAAAGGATAAAGTTGTAGTCCATCTAGATATCAATTTCTCATCTCACGACAAATAAGTGAATAATAACAAAGGAGTATTAAATAAAGAATATCAAGATGGAAAGAATTCTAATCCGAAATAATATGAAATAAGGGATAAATAATTCAAGATCCAATAGGATATAACATATTTCCTGTAGGTAAGAATTTTATAAAAACACCTCATATTTAACAGGAGATCAATGTATTAGCATTTTAGGGGATCTAATCCTAATATTACGAGGACTCCATTTTAATTTATGTATCAGTTGAACTAACAGTTAGGATATTATTGTAATTTCATAAACTACATAGGGTATAAATGTAATTAACCAAACATTTGAAAAAAAAAAAGAAAAGAAAACATAATATGTTTCAAATTTTCAAAACCAATGTGCTAAGTTGAAAAATAGCCCCACGCATCAAGCTAAACTTCATAAACAAAATTCAGATTCCTTTTTTTTCCATGCCAAAAATGGGGGTAAAGGGTAAATTTCAAGCACAGGTACGTTTACAGTTGCAAAGTTAGAATATAAATAAAATGAACGACTGGCTGTTTTGATACATTTTTGGCTCGAAATGAAGGCTACTGAATAATAAGGCGAATGATTTCTATTATCTGAGGGAATACAGTGCACTTACTGCCGTTTATCTTGTTTAGCCCCTGAGGGCTCGATCCCGTTCCTAGACTTTGAAGGTGCGATTTTGGCCGGGGTTGATCGCTCTGATTGCGAGAACTGAATCAAGATTTGCATAAGAATCGTAACGACTGCCAAAGCAATGGCTGAAAACGTAACACCTTTCCATGACGAGAAAAGCGAGTAATGTTGGATAACTTTCATGGATCCCAAGATAAGCAAGATTGCCCAAGAACAGACAACCTGTTATTGCAAAAGCAGATTTACAGTTGTTCGACCGGCAAGATGTAATTCAATATGAGAATGGGAACACCACAGTGATTTATTTACCAGAAGCGACTTCACTGGGCGACCAGTGTGTTGGAGTTGTTCACCAAAGGAATTCTCAGCAATATGTTTGTCCAATAGCTCATCCTGGTTGGAGAAATGCATTCATACACCGAACAATATGCTTTACGGGATTTTTCTCTTTTGAGTTACTTAGGAGAAAATGGAAAATATTAAGATGAATGAGAAAGTACGGTGCACCTTGGCAACAAAGGCATCCCTACACCACTGAGCAACTGCGTCGTCATTTTCTGGCAATTCCTTCATTACGTGTCGCTTGAGATGGACATGCACCTAAACAATACCGAATCATCAGCGTCTAGGAAAAGAATCTTAAAATTGTTATCAGGTTTTCTAGTAGTCAACTTTCTTTGGCATAACAGAACAACAAAACTGATCAACAGAAATATTACTTTATCGAGTAATATAACCAAATCCATACTCATTTATCTGGATTACAGGTTTACACGCACATTATTACCATTCAACATTGCTATAATCTTCTGCAATGTTATCCGGAAAGAATTCCACTACATAATTTTAAGTCCTAAATTCCCCGCCCTGATAACTTTTGATACAGCCGATCTGGACTGCACAGTGCATTGCCTAGAATTACATTCAAATCTATTATTTTACCCATCCAGTATGAACTTAAGCTGTATAGAAGAACTTAAATTTGACACACCACGCGAAGAAGCATGAAGTCACAGCAATTGTGGGATCGAGCCCAATTTGCATACAATTGCCACAACATTGACATGACACCAATTTCCACATGAAAAGTTTTTCAGGCTTACCACAGAAGATTGACCCTTAAAGAGTCTTAGCATTGTTGGTGCAGGAGAAGCTTTGGGAATAGCAACAGTTACATCATAGATGGCCGGAACAAAAGAGCGCATGTGACTTACGGCAGCAACAAAACCCTGTAAATTCCAATTAACATTAAAAAAAGTGATAGAATGAATACTGATATTGAGGAACAAAACTATTGCAGTACTACAGAAGAAACACATAAAATTGTTCATTTCTTTAGTGACAATCTGTCAAACCTATGCAGGTAAGTGAGGGGAACAACAAAAGCTGATTTACTTCTTCACAGAATATAGCCAATGCTTAAATTTTACTTTCATCTTAGCAAAGAAAAGACCTAGAAGAGGAAAACAAACAAGCAAAATGGTAACTTCTCCAAGCTAACTGACAATGATGATGGCATGATGCTGTTTCATGGACGAATTGGAAAAGGATATTAAAACTTCCAATAAAATGTGATCCATTTCCCTAACATGCATGCTCATACTAGAACCTAAGAAAATGACACTGTTAAACACCACCATTTAGCAGCTCAAATATCAGTGGGGACATTAAGTTGAATAGTACAAGACTCCAAGTTCTCCTAATTTCTCAAAACTGACAGATAAAAGTTGAGCATAGATCTTTAGCATTGACAACATGGCAAGTAATCCATCTCAAAAGAAGGTCAAGTTGGAACCTTAGTTCGAGGAATTAAAACATTTCTTGGAATAGGTAACCCTGTTGAGGATGCATATTCTTGAGCAGCTAAAAGTTTTGCCTGTGTGAAGCGAGTACCCTCAACAAAAAGTGCCAGCCAAAATGGTCGAGGGAAATCCTTTAGCCGCTGGAGTCCTGACTGCAATAGATTTTAACTGAGTTGGCATTAGAATTCACTAGAACAACTAAATGGCTAGAAACACAAATAAAATAAAAGAAACAACATATTTAAGAGAAAAAAGAAAATATGAAAAAAATTTCAAAGAGTAACTCATGGTAATAATTTCATCACTCAATTACCTTTAGCGTGCTTTCATCCTTTGCCCAGCTTCTTTCAAGAAAGAGATACTCGGAAAACCACATGGACCATCCTATGACCTTCATAAATTGAAATTTGAAAGCAATAGCTCATATTGTGACCGTTGTATAAAGAGACAAGAATAAAATAGCAGAGATAGCTAACTAACAAGACTTTCTCAACACAATCGCCTGTCTTCGCACGCTATTCGTGCCAAAGTTAGTTTAACTTGTTTACTCTGTTGACCAATTTCATCATTTATGACTTTATCATATTAGTGATGAAAGAAAAGGATAAATAGATAACCAACGTTAGATAAAGCAAAGGCCAAAAGTTTTTTATTCGGAAAAGATAACTTCTGCATGCTGTTGAGGTTATAAACAACTTTTCAGTAAGTTCCTGCGAAGATGATAAGATTATTGAAGCTCAACACTACCCCAACGCTCAAGCATTGGTAGCTCAACAACTTAAAATATCCATTCCTTAACTATGCAAAGCACAATGGACAAGACAAATGTGAAGGCTTAAGCTACCATAACAACAAGCTTAATATTTGCTACTTACAGGAAGAAGCTTGGACGATTTCTTCATAACAGCTAATGTGCTACCGAGGCAACCTGATCGCTGTAATTAGAAGCAATAATCAATTAATAGAAGCTTCTAGTAAGGATGACATTAATAGCTAGCTAAAAGCAAGGACAAGTAAGATATTTCAATTTTTTGATCCCGTGCACATTGCTTCACAGTTCATTCATGCATGTAAATCTAACACCACAGCCCTCTTTATATCTTTCTATATGTTTATCCATTAGCTTGCATGACTAGCTGCCCACACCAGGAATATAAATAAAGCCACCAACAAACATAATAGTAATGGCGTGCACAATTGATGTGTCATAATGTTTCCAAATTTTCAATTCCAGAGAGTTCATGTTCACTTAGACTCAAAGAAACAAGATATGTTTGTGCTCTTACTTAATCATGTTGCCAAGGACTATCGTCTTCATTTTTTGCAGGGTAAGCTTGGCATGTAATGACAGTAGATATGATACAGTAATTAGTGGTAATGAGGGAACACAAGACTCATAGAGAAGCATCAACAGAAAACAAACCTGAGCCAAAACCCATCCAACAAGCCAATCAATGTCACTTCTGTGATTGGATATTACAAGTGCATGTTCTTTACCTGGAAAAATTACCAGCATGACCAAATATAATCAATTCAAGCAAGATCATACTCTCCAGGACAAAAGTCAAATAAAAATCTAGACCAAAATTTTGTGGACTCACCCATCAATTTAAATGTTTCAGAGTCAGTGTACAACTCAATCTGCAACCACATTACCAGTGCAACATCAGACAGAAAACTCAGATGAAAATAACTAAAATGAAAACCAAGCCTTCTACATTTGTATCCTTTTTTCACTTCAACTCTTTGCATAGCAACAAATCATATAGTACTGCAACATCTCTATCTGTATAATTCATGCTAGCACAAAATAGTTCAAATATATTGAGATATCCCACCATTAAAAAGCTCAAAGGATGCAGTGTAGGATAGAGAGCAATGCATCAAGACCTTCTTTTAGCTCAATTCAGCACTTGAGACGTTTTTATCAAGTTATATCGAGCTGACACCAATTAAGTTAATTCCCATCAACTTGAAACTGTCTGAAGGCTTAAAATTCTAACTAGAAAGTAAAAGATTAATCTGGTCAAATTCAAACTGTACAAAGGCTTAAAACTGTAAATAAAAAGTAAATAATTGATCATAAAATAACGCATCTTTGTTTTGATTGGTATACAATAATGTATCCAAAGAAGCATAATGTTTTTACTATTCCCATAATTTTCACCTTAACGGCAGCCCACCAATCGACAAGCCACACGAGCTCCAGCCACAAAAGCTCGGCCACCTCCCTGTTTATCCTTCTATAAGCGCTCTTCGAAAACGGCCTTATTAGCACGAAACATACTGCCTGGAAATTTCCAAAAGAATCCATTCGCATTACTTCGATTTTAACTAAACAAGTAAAACTCAAAAACAAGTAGCTAAGCATTAAAGGAACAACCAAAGAAAAAGGTATAAAACCACACAAATCATCTCAGCAAAAGGGAAGAAAAAACAAGCACCTAACTCAGCTCATAATCACTCAATAAATCAGAAATTAAACAAAATCTCCAAAACTCCATCCAATCAACCCCTCCTACCCCCGGCCCCACCAAACAAATAAAATGATACATATACTATAAATCACGAAAACCTGAATAAAATTAACGACGAGGCCGGACATAAAGAAGAGGACGCCCAAAGGCACAATCACTATCGCCGCTGCAATTGCCATAGTCACCTATCTCTAGCAGAAAATTTCAGATTTCGTACGGAAAGGTAAGAGGAGCTGCTGCAATAAATATAGGGCAAAAATCTGGGAAAATGTGCAGAGTCGATAGCAAGATTTCAATTCATGAACACGATAATCTGCATATAACCATATACTTATGGTAACAATTAATATTTTTCTGCTTCTGAGAGCACTCTAGTATTGCAGCAGCTCCACATCAGGCCATACGAAGCAGCAATTAATTAATGCTTTTGCAGGCAACTAAATTGTTGAGAGGGAGAGGTTTAATATTAATGGTGAAACGAAAGGGAGATGTGCAAGGGAGGAATGCTGGCGCGGGCAGTGGGGTCACCCGGAGCTGTACCGTACAGCACACAGATTGCATGACAAAGTGACAAAATTAATCTTAGTTAGTGGCAAAATAGCCAATAAAAAGGAAAAAGGTGGCAAAATAGTATTTTAAAATTTCAATTAAATCTCTCTAAAAGAAAAAAAATCAATTAAATCAAGGATAATTCCCCCCGCATCCAAGAGGTTAATTACATTAACAAGGTTTAAAAAAAAAAAAAAAACCTCATGTGATCTAGAAAATTATGACAGCACTTGTGATGTTATAGTAATAAGGATCTAGTTCTAATATTTTAATCAAAATTCATGTTTGGAATATCATTGTAATTTTTGAAATTATATTGAGCTTTCATGTAACAAAGGTGTGTGGAATGAAGGTCACTATCCCCCAAGTCAATTATAAATTACACTAAAAAATGAATCATTAGTTTGATCAATAAATTAACGTGACATGTTATATTATACCATAACGTCAGGCTTTATCATATGAGTCAAATGAATTCATGATTATCGCTTAATTATGATTAATATTTTGTATATGGATTAAAAAAAAAAATCCTAAAAAAGGTGTATTACCTTGGAGTTGATGTGTAAAAGATATTATTAAAATTTTATCACATCACACTAATTTATCATAGGGTGAAAGATCATATTAATAATAAAAGAAATAATAGGAAATGAACCTTTTATAGCAGTTCAGCCCACTACTAAATATTGGATAACAGTGAGTTACGAGGGGTAACAAAATAGTGTAATTTATCGCTGTACTTCTATTGGAGAATCCTTGAATACATAAAAATACTTATTTAATAGACGGGTAAATATGTATCATATGTGCCTGGGTGTGTGTTTAAAAATAAATAAATAAATATCATCAAGTGAAATATCATGATGCAAAATGACTGATTAAATAAGTTCATTTAAAATCATATCATATAAATCGAAAGTGCAATGTCATTTCAATCGATTAAAATAAATTAATGCTCGACGTGTTAATGTTTTACGTGATGAGGATACCCCTTTATTGACTCCTTATTTTGATCAAATGAAATTTACTATCTATAAGTGGAAAAATTGAATATGTTTATGCAATTGATAGTTTTTGAAGTTCAAAGTTAGAATGACTTGATTAGGTTAAAAAGATATTCAAATGTACAAATACGTAACTAGTAAAATTCAATGTACCCATCCTTTAGGGTTCAGATGAAGTGACACTGTTTTTCTCATTTTTTTTAGAGAAGTGCAGGTTTGAATCCAATAGATAGATGGTGCTTGTTGCTGCATAGTAGCATTTGTTTACCTAATAATAGTTTAAAGAATTTGACTTATATTTAATTCATGTAATTAATATTTAAAATGTATTGATGTAATGAAATTAATTGTCTCTCTTAAAAAAGAAGAAGAAGAAGAAGAAGAAAAAAGAAACTAGTCAAATTTGATTGAATCAGCTCTATTTGATTATTGAATATAGTCTAGCTGCTATGTTTAATCTAAAAAAAATGTTGTTCGACTCGACTATGAATTCTTTTGTGTTTTATTTATTTATTTATGTATTAGATGTTGTTTTGTGTTGTATCCCAAAGGTCATGGGCCAATTAGAATTTTAATTCTAATTAATGCAGCCAGTTCTTAACATCAATACATCAAATTAATAACATTCGAAATTAATAACTAAGATGAAAATATCTAAACAAACTGTTATATAGTAGAAAATTTAAATAAGCTACTATTCAATAGAATAAAATATTCCACACATCCGGGAGAATCGAACTCTTTATCTGATTCTTAATTGTAGTAAGAGTAATTTATTTGACTCACTCTTATAAATATGAGAATTTGCTGACTACTTGAAATTCTCCCATTTGTACCTCTTTCAGTATGATCAATGTAGCTTTCTCCCCTTGTTCGTGGACGTAGTCTGGTTTGTATGAATCACGTAAATTCTTATATTTTTTTGCTTTACACTTTTTCAATTTTTTTGTACCTTCATTATAACATTAGATACATAGTTTTTCATGGTCTATAAGGTGCATATAATATGACTAGTGCACACCAATTTTGATAATGATAGTTGTAGTTAGTTTGCAGGTGAAATTTGGTTCGATCAAGATAATTAAATAATTGATACATTTCTTTGTTGTTTATTGTAATAATTATTATTATGCCATCGGCCTATACGATGGCTGCAATACCATTTGGTTAATGTGCATTCGAGAAAGAAATGACAAAGTTTTATTATGTTATATTTTTTAAGTTTCTTTTCTTATATTAATTTTATATTATTTACAACTAAGACATAATTTAGCCATTTATCCATGTGATTATACTTTCATTTTTCACAATTTTTTTTTAATTTTTCATATTTTCCCAATATTTTATAAATTTTTCTTATTGTCCTAATGTGTCGTTATTCATTTTCCTAATATATTAACAGAATGGAAATGTCTGGTGCCTTCTTCAATTAATATATAATAACATGGAGAAATCCCAAACTCATGTAAATCGTAAGTATCAGATAATTAACTAGATTTCGTTAAATCATTTTAATTTTTTCCCATCATTTCTCTAATAAATCAATAATAATTAATAACGCCCTTGTGAAATATCACATAAACCAATAAAAAATTCTAGTACAAATATTACTCGTTACATAATTAGTTGGATTTCGATAAATCACATTAGACAATAATTTCTGAAAATTATGATGCTAAACATCGTGACACTTGAAATTTCTTTACAATTGTTATGGTATAATGTTAGGAATCAGATGCACCAAAACACATCAAATCATACCAATTCATTGTTAACTGGTAACCAACATCTTCAATTCAATGCCATTAAATAACTTCACCAGTTACAACAAACCCCACCTAAAAATAACACTATCATTTTCATCTGTTTAATAATGGCTATGGATGTGACGTTAATAATTAACAAATTTTAGAACAAACAACTTTCAGTCTTTCACCTGTCTACAGATTTTAGTCCGTACTTGGCCTTGAAAATCTCAAACCATATATTCTGCCATGTGATTACGTAAACAATATGGCCTAATTTACATGGATGGATATTGGAAGTTTGGGCCAAAAAAATCTCCTTTTATCTTTGTTTACTTGAAGTAGTTTATGGTGAGGTCTACCTCTTATAAGATTTATCTAGTATGAGTATATATTGTAATTATTAAATGTACAGAAAATTAAATTTGAAGTAATATTTTATGCAAATGGTGCATTGCACCAAACCAATCAAAATTTGACATTTTCATGCTGGCCCATTAAACAAAGCTGGATTAGTTGGCCCTTTTTTTTTTT
>JACFYI010000417.1:628352-651819 GCA_014898755.1 Handroanthus guayacan
GAGAGAGAGAGAGAGAGAGAGAGAGAGAGAGAGGAGAGGAAAAATGGCTTGTAATAATCTTGGCAACAATGGTATAGCAGAGGATTTTGGTTACCTCTAACAGAGCAGATTCGTTCAGAAAAGAGGTAGTTTCCGCGCATCCATCTTCTTGCCACTCTAGCAATGGGTTGATTGACCTGGGAAGTTGAAGTTTTGAGGAAGGAAAACAAATAAGAACACAGAAGTTTTGAAGAAGAAAATACAAATATGTATTGGAATAAGCTGTAAATTTTTTTTATTATTTAGGAAAAAGAAAATTGGGAAAAAAGAGCTGTAAAACGATTTTGCACTGTGTACTATCAGCAGGGGCACGTACGCCCTAGTGTTGAGCTAAAGGGGTTTTAATGTGGTGGAATTGCCATGCGCAGGCCGAAATAGTCTGACACACCCAATATACTGAGCCAAAATGGCCTCTAATTTTGTGTAATTTTTTTTTTAAAAAAAAATTTAAGAAAAGAATATGATTTTTTAAATTTTTTAAAGTGAAAATTACTAAAATGTGTTTTGGATTACACAATTTATAAATGTATATATATGATATTAAAGTTTATCTTAAATAATTTTTAGTAATTCTCCTAAAGATATAGAGAAATCGTTAAAAAAATCATGTCTTATAAATGATTTTACCTATGTCAGTTATTTCAAAAAATAAAAATAGAAATTTGATACTAATTTAGAGTTCAGAGTTTAGGTTTTACCTATCAGTTTAGGTATGATGCCTGAAAATATATCCCAAAAATAATTAGCTTCGGTTCTCACGCTTTATGTAGATCTGCAAGTGCTCCCACCACATATGCAATATCAGACTGAATATAATCAGTTGCATATCTTAAATTTCCAATTAAGCTAAGATATTACTTTTGATTTATCACAACATTATCACTTTTAACAGGAAATAAGTGAACACTAGAATCAAAAGAAGTTATAACAAGTTTGCCATAAGCAAAATCATATTTTCTCAATATAATACAATTGATCAATGAAAATATATATATCTCGAACAAAATTGTACATGACATCAATTTGTTTCCTTTTTTCGTGATACAATTGATTTTTAGATAAATGTACAGCATTGTGACAAACTTTAATCACCTCCAAATCCATACACATGTCATCAATCAAATCTTTTAGGCAAATCTCTTAAATGACACCTTGGGCCAAAGCTATGTTTTCTGCCTCCGTTGTGAACAACGCAATTGACGATTGAAACACAAGCTGCATAACCAGTTAGCTAAGGCCTTTTTCAATTTCTCTTCAGCCGCTCGTTGTGAATCTCAATTCAGAAAATTAAAGTTGCTCAATGATGCATGCCTATTAAAACAAAAGAAGAGAAAGAGATCAAAACTCTAAACATAAAGAAAGTTTGATAATTCAACCTACATCTGGAAAAGAAAGTTACCTTAGAAAAAATGATGATAATTGAATTATCGCAAGCTCATTCGAAAGTCCATCAGTTATGCATCAACTAGCATTTGAAGCAATCCCTATCAGAAAGCCCTGACCTAATTCATGACGTTCATCTACCATAATTAAGTTAATAGATGGAGGTTGTGGAAGAGATGGAGCTAGAGTTTCGGCAGGTGCAGTGAAAGGTTAACATCACTAACTAAGGGGGAAACTTCAGTATTCGACCTAACAACAATGTTGTACCCTCTTTTGGACCGTTTTCTTTTCTTCTCTCCACTCATCTCCTTCGCCTTTGCTAAGATCAAATTATTCAACATGATTTGTTCTGCACAAAGATAAATGAAAAGGAATATTAGCTTGACTTGTTAGTTTAGGATGATAAGTAAGTGCTCAAATTTTATTGCCCAAATTCTTACGTGCCTTGAATTAACTTACCCTATTATCTCTGTCAATCCCAATGTACAGCATTGTGACAAATTTTAATCACCTTCAAATCCATACACATGTTATCGATCAAATCTTTTAGCCAAATCTCTTATTTGACACCTTGGGCTAAAGCTATGTATTCTGCCTTCGTTGTGGACATTGCAATTGAAGATTGAAACGTCGCCTCAACTAATTGAACACTCTAAAACACAAACTGCATAACCAGTTAGCTAAGGCCTCTTTCAATTTCTCTTTAGCCGCTCGTTGGGAAGTCTCCATTCAGAAAATTAAAGTTGCTACAATGATGCATGCCTGTTAAAACAAAAAAAGAGAAAGAGATTAACTCTCGAAACATAAAGAAAGCTTAACAATTCAACCTACTTTTGGAAAAGAAAGTTACCTTAGAAAAAATAATGAGAATTGAATTATCGCAAGCTCATTCAAAAGGCTATCAGCTATGCATCAACCAGCATTTGGAGCAATCCCTATCAAAAAGTCTTGACCTAATTCATGACGTTCATCTCCCATAATTAAGTTAATAAATGGAGGTTGTGGAAGAGATAGAGTTTTAGTAGGGAAAAATACATGGTACCCCCTTGTATTATGGCGAAAGGGAAGATTAACCCCTTGTATTTTTTAATTGCAACATATCCCCCCTGTATTTTGAAATAACTAGGTCATAAGACCCTTATTGCTAGGTTCTAGGGGGGTATTTTTGAACTACAGAATTTGTTTAACGTTAATACAGGGGTATATCTTACAATTAGAAAAAAATAGGGACTAATCTTCCCTTTTGCAATAATACAAGGGGGTAAAATGTATTTAACTCTGTTTTAGTAGGTGCAATGACGGGTTAACATCAGTATTCGACGTAACAACAATGTTGTATCCTTTTTTGGATCGTTTCCTTTTCTTCTATCCACTCATCTCTGTCGCCTTTGCTAAGATCAAATTATTCAACATGATTTGCTCTGCACAAGGATAAATGAAAACGAATATTAGCTTAGCTTGTTAGTTTATGATGATAAGCAAGTGCCTAAATTTTATTACCCAAATTCTTACATGCCTTGAATTCACTAACCCCATTATCTCTGTCAATCCCAATGGGCAATCATCCTAATATGCAAATATTAATCAAGTCCAACCCTCAAAATTTGATCCCTGGAGCAATCTTTGTCATCATATCTGTTAGATTATCCTTTATCCTAATCCTGTCAATGAATACAACTCCTTGAGACCCTATATCTCGAACAAAATGGTACATGACATCAATTTGTTTCCTTTTTTCGTGATACAATTGATTTTTAGATAAATGTACAGTATTGTGACAAACTTTAATTACCTCCAAATCCATACACATGTCATCAATTACATCTTTTAGCTAAATCTCTTATTTGACACCTTGGGCCAAAGCCATGTATTCTGCTTCCGTTGTGAACAACGTAATTGAAGTTTGAAACGTCGTCTTCCAAGTAACTAAACACCCTAAAACACAAACTGTATAACCTTTTAGTTAAGACCTTTTTCAATTTTTCTTCAGTCGCTCGTTGGGAAATCTCTATTCAGAAAATTAAAATTGCCACAACGATGCATGCTTGTTAAAACAAAAAAAAAGAGAGAAAGAGATCAACTTTCAAGACATAAAGAAAGCTTAACAATTCAACCTACATTTGGAAAAGAAAGTTACCTTGGAAAACAACCTCATTCAAAAGGCTATCAGTTATGCATCAACCAGCATTTGGAGCAATCCTTATCAGAAAGTCTTGACCTAATTTATGACATTCATCTCCCATAATTAAGTTAATAGATGGAGGTTGTGGAAAAGATAGAGTTTTAGTAGGTGCAATGACGGGTCAACATCAGTATTCGACGTAACAACAATGTTGTATCCTTTTTGGACTGTTTCCTTTTCTTCTGTCCACTCATCTCCGTCGCGTTTGCTAAGATCAAATTATTCAACATGATTTGCTCTACACAATGATAAATGAAAACGAATATTAGCTTGGCTTGTTAGTTTAAGATGATAAGCAAGTGCCCAAATTTTGTGCATCAATAAGTATTTGAAGCAATTGCCATCAGAAAGTCCTGATCTAATTCATGACGTTCATCTACCATAATTATGTTAATAGATGGAGGTTGTGGAAGGGATAGAGTTAGAGTTTCAGTAGATGCAGTGACAGGTTAACATCACTAATTAAGGGGAAAACTTCAGTATTCAACCAAATAATAATGTTGTATCCATTTTTTGGACCGTTTCCTTTTCTTCTGTCCACTCATCTCCTTCGCCTTTGCTAAGATCAAATTATTCAACATGATTTGTTCTGCACATGGATAAATGAAAAGGAAAATTAGCTCGACTTTTTAGTTGAGGATGAAAAACAAGTGCTCAAATTTTATTATCCAAATTCTTACTTGCCTTGAATTAACTTACCCCATTATCTCTATCAATCCCAATGTATAGCATTGTTACAAATTTTAATCACCTTCAAATCCATACACATCTCATCAATCAAATCTTTTAGCCAAATCTCTTATTTGACACATTGGGCCAAAGTTATGTATTTTGCCTCCGTTGTGGACAATGCAATTTAAGATTGAAACGTCGCCTCAACTAACTGAACACTCTAAAACACAAACTGCACAACCAGTTAGCTAAGGCCTCTTTCAATTTCTCTTCAGCCGCTCGTTGGAAAGTCTCCATTCAGAAAATTAAAGTTGCTACAATGATGCATGCCTGCTAAAACAAAAAAAGAAAAGGAGATCAACTCTCAAAACATAAAGAAAGTTTAACAATTCAACCTACATCTGGAAAAGAAAGTTACCTTAGAAAAAATAATGAGAATTGAATTATCGCAAGCTCATTCGAAAGGCCATTAGTTACGCATCAACCAGCATTTGAAGCCATTCCTACTAGAAAGTCCTAACCTAATTCATGACGTTCATTTCCAATAATTAAGTTAATAGATAGAGGTTGTGGAAGAGATGGAGTTAGAGTTTCAGAAGGTGCAATGGCAGGTTAACATCACTAACTAAGGGGATAACTTCAGTATTTGACATAGCAATAATGTTGTAGCCTTTTTTGCACCGTTTTCTTTTCTTCCGTCCATTCATCTCCTTCGCCCTTGCTAAGATCAAATTATTCAACATGATTTGTTCTGCACATGGATAAATGAAAATGAATATTAGCTTGACTTGTTAGTTTACAATGACAAGTAAGTGCTCAAATTTTATTACCCAAATTCGCACATGCCTTGAATTCACTTACCCTATTATCTCTGTCAATCCCAATAGGCAATCATCCCAATATGCAAATATTTATCAAATTCAACCCTCAAGTTTGACCCTTGGATCAACATTTGTCATCTTATCTGTTAAATTATCCTTTATCCCAATCTTGTCAACCAATACAACTTTTTGAGATCCTATATCTCAAACAAAATAGTACCTGACATAAATTTGTTTCGTCTTTTTGTGATACAATCGATTTTTAGGTAGATGTACAGCATTGTGACAAATTTTAACCACCTTCAAATCCATACAGATGTTATCAATCAAATCTTTTAGCCAAAGCTCTTATCTGAGACCTTGGGCCAAAGTCATTCATTCTGCCTCCGTTGTGGACAACACAATTGAAGATTGAAACGTTGCCTTCCAAGTATCTGAACACCCTAAAACATAAACTGTATAATCTGTTAGCTAAGGCCTTTTCAATTTCTCATCAGCCACTCGTTATGAAGTCTCCATTCAGAAAATTAAAGTTCCTACAATGATGCCCACTTGTTAAAACAAAAAAAGAGAAAGAGATCAACTCTCGAAACATAAAGAAAGCCTAACAATTCAACCTACAATTGGAAAATGAAGTTACCTTAGAAAAAATGATGAGAATTGAATTATTGCAAGCTTATTTGCAAGGCCATCAGTTATGCATCAATTAGTATTTGAAGCAATCGCCATTAGAAGGCCCTGACCTAATTCATGACGTTCATCTTCCATAATTAAGTTAATAGATGGAGGTTACGAAAGAGATGGAGCTAGAGTTTCAGTAGGTGTAATGACGGGTTAACATCCCTAACTAAGGGGAAAACTTCAGTATTCGATATAACAACAATGCTGTGTCCTTTTTTGGACCGTTTTCTTTTCTTCTGTCTACTAATCTCATTCGCCCTTGCTAAAATCAAATTGTTCAACGTGATTCGTTCTCCATAAGGATAAATGAAAATAAATATTAGCTTGACATGTTACTTTAAGATGATAAGTAAGTGCCCAAATTTTATTATCCAAATTTTTACATGCCTTGAATTCACTTACCCATTATTTCTGTCAATCCCAACGGGCAATCATCCCAATATGCAAATATTAATCAAATTCGACCCTCAAATTTGATCCCTAGATCAGCCTTTGTCATCATATCTGTTAGATTACCCTTTATCCGAATCTTGTCAACCAATACAACTCTTTAAGACCCTATATCTCAAACAAAAAGGTACCTGACATCATTTTGTTTCGTCTTTTTGTGATACGATTGATTTTTAGATAAATGTACAGCATTGTGACAAACTTTAATCACCTTCAAATCCATACACATGTCATCAATCAAATCTTTTAGGCAAATCTCTTATTTGACACCTTGGGCCCAAGTTATGTTTTCTGCCTCCGTTGCGAACAACTCAATTGAAGATTGAAACGTTGCCTTCCAACTAACTGAACACCCTAAAACACAAGCTGCATAACCAGTTAGCTATGGCCTTTTTCAATTTCTTTTCAGCCGCTCGTTGTGAATCTCAATTCACAAAATTAAAGTTGCTACAATGATGCATGCCTATTAAAACAAAAGAAGAGAAAGAGATCAAAACTCTAAACATAAAAAAAGTTTAATAATTCAACCTACATTTGGAAAAGAAAATTACCTTAGAAAAAATGATGAGAATTGAATTATCGCAAGCTCATTCGAAAGGCCATCAGTTATGCATCAACTAGCATTTGACGCAATCCCTATCAGAAAGCCCTGACCTAATTCATGACGTTCATCTACCATAATTAAGTTAATAGATGGAGGTTGTGGAAGGGATGGAGCTAGAGTTTCAGTAGGTACAGTGACAGGTTAACATCACTAACTAAGGGGAAAACTTCAGTATTCGACCTAACAACAATACTGTACCCTTTTTTGGACCGTTTTCTTTTTTTCTGTCCACTCATCTCTTCCGCCTTTGCTAAGATCAAATTGTTCAACATGATTTGTTCTGCACAAGGATAAATGAAAAAGAATATTAGCTTGACTTGTTAGTTTAGGATGATAAGTAAGTGCTCAAATTTTGTTACCTAAATTCTTATGTGCCTTGAATTAACTTACCCTATTATCTCTGTCAATCCCAATGGGCAATCATTCTAATATGCAAATATTAATCAAATCCAACCCTCAAATTTGATCCCTAGAACAACCTTTGTCATCATATATGTTAGATTATCCTTCATTCCAATCTTGTCAACCAATACAACTCTTTGAAACCCTATATCTCAAACAAAATAGTACCTGACATCAATTTGTTTCATCTTTTTCTGATACAATTGATTTTTAAATAAATGTATAGCACTATGATGAATTTTAATCACCTTCAAATCCATACAAATGTCATCAATCAAATCTTTTAGCCAAATCTCTTATTTGACACCTTGGGCCAAAGCCATGTATTCTGCCTCCGTTGTGGACAACGCAATTGAAGATTGAAATGTTGCCTTCCAACTAACTGAACACCCTAAAACACAAACTCCATGACCTGTTAGCTAAGGCCTTTTTCAATTTCTCTTCAGCCGCTCGTTGGGAAGTCTTCATTCAGAAAATTAAAGTTCCTACAGTGATGCCTGCCTGTTAAAGCAAAAAAAGAGAAAGAGATCAACTCTTGAAACATAAAAAAAGCTTATTAATTCAACCTATATCTGGAAAAGAAAGTTAACTTAGAAAAAATTGATGAGAATTGAGCTATTGCAAGCTCATTTGGAAGGCCATCAGCCATGCATTAATCAATATTTGAAGCAATCTTGTCAGAAACTCTTGACCTAGTTCATGACATTCATATCCGATAATTGAGTTAATAGATATAGGCTGCGGAAGACATCAAAGCCTTGTATTCTGCCTTAATTGGGGAGAACGTAACGGAAGATGGAAGCATTGCCTTCCAACTAACCTAAAACACAAAACATATAACCCAT
Source organism: Handroanthus guayacan (assembly GCA_014898755.1). Classification (NCBI taxonomy): domain Eukaryota; kingdom Viridiplantae; phylum Streptophyta; class Magnoliopsida; order Lamiales; family Bignoniaceae; genus Handroanthus; species Handroanthus guayacan. Next base: position 636,432 of record JACFYI010000417.1, read on the forward strand.
CAACTAAGGCATTTTCCAACCGCTCATTGGGAATTCTCCATTCAGGAAATTAAAATTTCTGCAACGATGTCTGTCTATAAAAACAAACAAGTAAAAAGATCAACTCTCAAAACATGACCAAAGCTTAACGATTCAACCTACATCTGGAAAAAAATATATTAGGTTAGAAAAAATGATAAGAATTGAGTTGTCGCAAGCTCATTTGACAGGCCATTAGCCATTCATCGGTCAGTAGTCGAAGCAATACCAATCAGAAAGTCCTGATCCAGTTCATGACATTCATCTCCCATAATTGAGTTAATTGATGGATGTTGTGGAGGAAATAGAGCTAGAGTTTCTGTAGATGCAATGATGAGGTTAACATCACTAACTAGGGAAGTAGCTTCAAAACCCCTACCCAAAATCCACACATTTGAAAATTCGAAATAAGAAAACCAAAAGTGCTTAATTACTCACAAACAATTTCCTAGAATTTTGCACAGGCTTCATACCTCATTCCTAAATTGAGATCCATTCATAAAGTTTTCTTATAAATTTTTTTTTTCACAACGGCAGCAATGTGAGGAGATAAATGTATGGCAGTTTGACTGTCACAATAATTGTAGTCATCTCCAAATCAACGTCATCAATCAAATCCCTTCGCAAATTTCTTCTTTGACACCTTCGGCCAAAGCTATGTATTCCGCTTCCGTTGTGTACAACGTAACTGAAGATGGAAGCATTGCTTCCCAACTAACTAAACACATTGAAACACATAACATGTAACCCGTCAGTTAAAGCTTTTTTCAATTTCTCTTCAACTGCTCATTGGGAATTCAGGAAATTCCTGCAATGATACTTGCCTATAAAAACAAAAAGAGAAAAGACCAACTCTCAAAACATGAACAAAGCCTAACAATTCAAACTATATCTGAAAGAAAAAAGTTGACGAGAATTGAGCTATCACAAGCTCATTTGAAAGGCTATCAGCCACCCATTGGTCAGCATTCGAACAATATCCATCAAAAAGTCCTGATCGAGTTCATGACATTCATCTCTCACAATTGATTTAATAGATGGAGGTTACGAAAGAAATAGAGCTAGAGTTTCAGTAGGTGCAATAATGGGGTTAACATCACTAATTAGGAGAGTAAATTCAAAATCCTCACCCACAATCCATACATCTGAAAATTTGAAATAAAAAATCAAAAGTGCAAAATTTAATTTCTCACAAACAATTAATTAGAATTTTTCACAGGCTTCATGCCCCCTTCTTGGGTTGAGATCCATTCTTGAAATTTTCTTATAAGATTTTCTTTCACAATAGCAACAATGCGAGGAGATAAATGTATGGTATTTTGACTTTCAGAATAAATTGTAGTCGCCTACACATTCATACATATGTCATCAATCAAATCCTTTAGCGAAATCCCTTCTTTGATACCTTCGGCCAATGCCATGTATTCTGCCTCCGTTATGGACAATGTAACTGAAGATGAAAGCAATGCCTTTCAACTAATTGAACGACCTGAAACACAAAACATATAACCTATCAGTTTCTCTTCAACCGCTCATTGGGAATTCTCCATTCAGGAAATTGAAATTTCTCCAGTGATGCCTGCCTGTAAAAACAAAAAGGAGAAAAGATCAACTCTCAAAACATGAACAAAGCCTAATGATTCAACCTATATTTGGGAAAAAAAAAAACAAAAACTCTCAAAACATAAATAAAGCCTAACGATTCAACCTATATCTGAAAAAAAAAAGTTAGCTTAGAAAAAATTGATGAGAATTGAGCTATCGCAAGCTCATTTGAAAGGCCATCAGCCACCTATTGGTCGGCATTCGAAGCAATACTCATAAAAAAGTCCTAACCCAATTCATGACATTCATCTCTCAAAATTGAGTTAATAGATGGAGGTTGTGGAAGAAATAGAGCTAGAGTTTCAGTAAGTGCAATGACGGGGTTAACATCACTAATTGGGGGAGTAAGTTCAAAACCCCCACTCACAATCCATACATCTGAAAATTCAAAATAAAAAAACCAAAAGTGCAAAATTTGATCACTCACAAACAATTAACTAAAAGCATAGACTTCATACCTCTTTCCTAGATTGAGATCCATTCTTGTAGTTTTCTTATAAGATTTTCTTTCACAACGACAGCAATGCGATGAGATAAATGTATGGCATTTTGACTGTTACAATAAATTGTTGTTGCCTTCACATCCACACACATGTCATCAATCAAATCTTTTAGCCAAATTGCTTCTTTGAGACATTTGGCCAATGCCATGTATTCTGCCTCCCTTATGGACAACGTAACTGAAGATGGAAGCATTGCCTTCCAACTAACTGAGCACTTTGAAACACAAAACATATAACCCGTCAACTAAGGCCTCTTTAAGTTTCTCTTCAACCGCTCATTGGGAATTCTCCATTCAGGAAATTAAAATTCCTGCAATGATGCCTGTCTGTAAAAACAAAAAAAAGAAAAGATCAATATGAACAAAGCCTAACGATTCAACCTATATCTGGAAAAAAAAAAGTTAGCTTAGAAAAAGTTGATGAGAATTGAGCTATCGCAAGCTCATTTGAGAGGCCATCAACCACACATAGGTCAGCATTCAAAGCAATACCCATCAGAAAGTCCTGACCTAGTTTATAACATTCATTTCCCATAATTGCATTAATAAATGGACGTTGTGGAAGAAATAGAGCTAGAGTTTCAATAAGTGTAATGATAGAGTTAATATCACTAACTAGGGGAGTAACTTCAAAACCCCCACCCACAATCCATGCATCTAAAAATTCGAAATAAACACACCAAAAGTGCAAAATTTAATTACTTACAAACAATTAACTAGAATTTTGCACAGACTTCATACTTCCTTCCTAGGTTGAGATTCATTTTTGAAGTTTTCTTATAAGATTTTCTTTCACAATGGCAGCAATGCGAGGAGATAAATGTATGACGTTTTAACTATCACAATAAATTATAGTCGCCTCCACATCCATACACATGTCATCAATCAAATCGTTTAGCCGAATCCCTTCTTTGACACCTTCGACCAAAGTCAGGTAGTCTGCCTCCATTATGGACAACATAACTAAAGATGGAAGTATTACCTTCCAACTAACTGAGCACCCTGAAATACAAAACATATAACCCGTCAGTTAAGGCATTTTCTAGGTTCTCTTCAACCGCTCATTGGGAATTCTCATTCATGAAATTAAAATTCCTGCAATAATGTCTGCTTGTAAAAATAAAAAAGAGAAAAGATCAACTCTAAAAACATGAACAAAGCTTAACGATTCAACTTATATCTTAAAAAAAAAAAGTTAGCTTAAAAAAAGATGATGAGAATTGAACTATCACAAGGTCATTTGAAATGCCATTAGCCACGCATTGGTCAGCATTTGAAGCAATACCCATCAGAAAGTCCTGACGCAGTTCATGATGTTCATCTCCCATAATTGAATTAATAGATAGACGTTATGGAATAAATAGAGCTAGAGTTTCAATAGGTGCAATGATGGGGTCAACATCACTAATTAAGGGAATAACTTCAAAACCCCTGACCACAATCCATACATCTAACAATTTGAAATAAAAAAATCGAAAGTACAAAATTTAATTACTCACAGAGAGTTAACTAGAATTTTGCACAGGCTTCATATCTCCTTCCTGCGTTGAGATCTATTCATGAAGTTTTCTTAGAAGATTTTTTTCACAACGGTAGCAATGCGAGGACATCTCATCAAAATTTTTGTTATACATCGTGATGGATTCTTTTTTTTAGATGGGTTCTTTTTCTTGCTGTGTGAAGAAGGAGAAAAAGAAAGTGAAAATATGAAGATGTGTTTTAATTTCTCTACTATTAGCCTTTTTTATTTTGTAAAACAAAAAAAATCCAGCTGAACAATCGGGGGTGAATAAGTCTATTAACTTAAAAGACAATTCTACCCTTAAGAAAAGTACAAAAAGGATGTTTTCCAGTAAATTGGATTGTCCTACTGTTTTACAACAACCAACATTGATAGTCACATCCCTTAGAGTTTAATTGAAGGCCATTTCGGACATTGCCCTTGCGCTTGTTTAAGCGTAAGCCTGAGCTTCTCCCTGATCATGGCACAATCAAAAGAAACAAAAGATTAAAACCCCATAGAGCGACTATTTTGACTAATGTTTTAGATTTTGGACTTCTTGACGGAGTATTTTCGAAGGGGAGGTGCTAGTCATTTTTGAAATAAGAGAGTAAGTAATTTTTTTTAAATAAAAGGGAATGAGTTGGTAGTTTCACTATTTTGAAGGAAGTATAAACGTAATTAACCCAATATAATATAAATACATATATTTGTAATATGAACGCGGTTGGGATTTTTGCAGTTTTTTTAATACCTAAATTACACCATCCTTCTAAATTATGATTTTAATATAATTGCAAAGAAATTAGCCATATAAATAAATAAAAGAAAAAAAAAACCCACTACATGGGTTTTGTTTTGATTAATTTGAGTTCCTTTGGATGGTTTGTAGAAATTTATACACAACCTTACTATTGTGCAACAACATTTTGGAGCTTAAGTGTGGGCCCAATATGAATCTGGGCCTTATCATGATATAAATGAAATTGAGACCATTATCCCAAAAAATATAAAAATAAAGAAAGAAATTGAAAGCAATTTGTGACTGCTAAATATATTACTTTGAATTTTGATGTGTATATTATGTATAATATCTATATTTTCTATACATTTTAATAAAGTGTAAGGCCTTATTTGATATGATTTTATGTATTTTCTCTAAAATACCCATAATTTTAATTTACTTTAATCATTAAATATAACTCATTAATTTTTTCTTTATATCAATTATGTATTTAATTACATTCAAGTTATAATTATATTTTAATTAGGAAATACACATGGTGTAAATTATATGTTCATATATAAATTTATATTTTCTTTTTATTTTATGCACATGCATCTAATGTGCATCGGAAGCTAACTATATATCAAGTGTGAGGGTCAAATTAGTTATTTTAGTCCATCTTTAAGTAAATTGGCAAACGTAACCTATTTTAAAAGATAATTATGAAGTAGTTATAAAAATCAATGAAAGAATATTTTCTTTTAATTTTTTAATATTTGCTTTGCTATTGCATTTTTTTCAATTATAATTTATCCTTTTTTTTCAATTTTATTCTCTCCAAAGCTATCTTTCAGTCATATTTACAAAATAAATCAAGTAAAAATATTCAATAATTAAAAAATATTTATAATTAGTAAAAATAAAATAAATATTTTTAACTTTATAGAAAAAAAATTGTGTCACAACTGCTAGTTTTTAATAGGGGAAAAATACATTGTACCCCCTTGTATTATGGCGAAAGGGAATATTACCCCCTTGTATTATTTAATTGCAACATACGCCCCCTGTATTTTGGAATAACTAGGTCATAAGGCCCTCTTTGTTAGGTTATAGAGGGGTATTTTTGAACTACAGAATTTGTTTAACGTTAATACAGGGGTATATCTTACAATTAGAAAAAAATAGGGACTAATCTTCCCTTTTGCAATAATACAGGGGGGTAAAATGTATTTAACTCTTTTTAATAGAGTAGCTGCATATAATAATGGGGAAAAAAAAATGAAATGCCAGTTATGAAAATTTTAGGTTATTTTTTAAAGTAGTTATACACTTATGATAAAAAAGGTGATAACCAATCTTTAAATTTTAAAAACGTCTTCAATAATATAAATACGAAGACACATGAGACGCTACCAATTTATGAAACGATTTCAAATGAAATCTTGTGATTTCAATTTTACTCCTTTGTTAGTTATACAATACTTTTTCCATGATGGTGACAACTAAGGCATGGTGAAATATTCTGTGATGCTTTAATATATCTAGTGTTAGTATTCGAAGTGAAATAAATTAGCAACGTTAAAAGGGTAAAATTGTCTTAAATGCGAAGGTTAGGTCAATGAAATGCCTAACTATCTAAGTTGCTGGTTACTAATTTGTGTACCTCATCATTAATTAAGGGTATACATTGACTTAAAAAAAATATTTGGTTTTAAGTATTAATTGACTAAGTAGGTCATCAATGCTATGGATTATATAATTCATTCTTTTTCTTTTAATTTTTTAATATTTGCTTTGCTATTGCATTTTTTTCAATTATAATTTATCTTTTTTTTTCAATTTTATTCTCTCCAAATCTATCTTTCAGTCATATTTACAAAATAAATCAAGTAAAAATATTCAATAATTAAGAAATATTTATAATTAGTAAAAATAAAATAAATATTTTTAACTTTATAGAAAGAAAATTGTGTCACAATTGCTAGTTTTTAATAGAGTAGCTGCATATAATAACGGGAAAAAAAAATGAAATGCCAGTTATGAAAATTTTAGATTATTTTTTAAAGTAGTTATACACTTATGATAAAAAGGGTGATAATGGATCTTTAAATTTTAAAAATGTCTTCAATAATATAAATACGAGGATATATGATACGCTACCAATTTATGAAACGATTTCAACTGAAATCTTGTGATTTTAATTTTACTCCTTTGTTAGGTATACAATACTTTTTTCTTGATGGTGACGATTAAGGCATTGTGAAATATTTTGTGATGCTTTAATATATCTGATTTTAGTATTCGAAGTGAAATAAATTAGCAACGTAAAAAGGGTAAAATTGTCTTAATGCGAAGCTTAGGTCAATGAAATGCCAAACTAGTTGCTAGTTACTAATTTGTGTACCTCATCATTAATTAAGGGTATACATTGGCTTGAAAAAAATAAAAAATTAGGTTTTAAGTATTAATTGACTAAGTAGGTCATCAATGCTATGGATTATTTAATTCATTCTTAAATACACTTGGTATTAAGTCAACTTTGAAAGAATTATAAGTTGTAAGTGGTTGAAAATTTTAAGATAATATTTTGCTAAGAAGTATTGAGACAAAATTATATTAAAGTCAGGGTTTTTTAAGAGTTTTTTTTTTTAATTATGCTTGTAACATTTGTGCCTCAGAGATTCATACGTAAGTCGAGTAACTAGTTAAATAGTCGCCATAAAGTTTTAAAAAAGGAATTCAATGTTTTTTTCCTTTTTTTTTTCGTATTTTGTTGAGAGTTTGTATCAAACTTTTTCATCATTAAAGTTGTTGACTTTGTTACATTAAAACAAATAGGAAATTTTGATTTAATAAGTGCAAGTCGGTACATTAAATAAATATGCACGATGCCATGTTCATGCTTGATTCTTCTAGCAAGGAGGAATCCTTCTGTATATTTCTAAGTTGGAACACTTGAACAAACTTATTATTTTTATAGAAAATTTAGGTTAGTTGTAGATTTAATTATTCCCTTTTCATTTAAAAATATATTTCAGATCTTGATAATGATTTAAGACTCAATTTTTGATCATAATATGACTTGACATCTTAAATAATTAATGCGTTATGATGCATCACCATTATTATTACTATTCCATTTAACTTATATTTAAAGTTAATTGTCCATATCGACAAAAACTGTCAATGCGTCAACTACTTTTACGACAACCTTCTTGCTTATTTTTTACTTCTTGTCTTTATTTCTTCTTAAAATATAACTCCAAACCAAGAAATGAAAACTCTTCATAATATGTAAAATATGTATTTTAACGCGCAAAAGTGACCAAAAAAGTCAAAAAATCCCTGAATTGCACAAATTTGTATCCTTCATAATGCGAAGGACATTTATCTTATTCTATTATAATGAAAAAAGAAATAATTTTTTGTAAATCTGTTACCAGCTAATAACACTTCAGCTTCCATTAATTTGTTACAGAAAGGCAATTCCTTTCATGATCAAAGTTCATTAGATTTGCCACGCAACTGACCTTTCGAGATAGAATTTTTTATAATTTTCCATATGAAGAGATTTGTCTTATATTTTGTACTTTATAGCCGCATTACATTCTTTGTCAACATCGTTTTTATGTCATTGTAATAATTAATTGCCACAATTTGTCAATTTCTCACAGTTTATTCATGCTTGGTTTAAACCGTCCAGCCAAAAACCTGCGGCTTCTATAGAACACACATATACGCCACACAGTAAATCGAAGATTTGGTTTTTCTTTTTTAATGAATTTTAGTGAATTTTCTATCCGGGCTCTGCTGAAAATGGAGAAATTAGCTGCATGACGGTGGTAATCTCTCTCTGCTTCTCTATCTGGCTTGAATATGTAGATGGGTCTCTGAAAAATCTTGTAATTTGCTCTTGATTTTGTTCTTGTGCTTGGGTTCTTGTTGGCCCGACTCTTGTTTTAGATTCTTCAGCTCAATATTATGGTTCTTGCGGATCAGAGTAATGTGACCGTTTTGTTTCCATCAATAATTGTTTAGTTTTTATTGTATGAGTTGAATTAAGCACTTAAGAGCAAGCCTTTCATATTTCCAATGCCATTGGACAAAGATTTGAAAATTGGTGAATTTCATTGAAATGATTATGTGTTTAGTCATCTTTAGAAATAAAGCTGATCTTATCATTTTCGTTTTCCTTTCCCTGTTGTGCATGTTGACTTTGTTTAGAAGACTTCTTTCTTTTCACCTGAATGTTATACTAGCAAATTGGATGCTATATATTTCCTTATATGATATCTTGAGGCAGAAGTGCTAAGTGATTTTAATGAGGATTTTCTATGAGCCGCTGGAATGGGATTTGTAATCTTTGGCCTTATGCTGTAATGCATCTGTGATTTATTCAATCTATTTTATCCTTTTCATTTATTTTTATAGGACTGTGATCTTTATGATTATCTTGGAATATTGTAGGACTGTGATATTTGAAGGAATAGTCGAAGGTTTTATTTTGTAGTGGTTTTTCAGGAACTAGTCGAGAGAGAAAAATCTTGTTGTTTGGTGAACAAATTTCGGGAGAACTCGGGAGAAGGTTTTGTGGGGATCATGTTCTCTCTCCACAAATGGAAGTGCTCATGGTCCCTGGCTGCCACTATTGCTTCAATTTTGGCGTTGGTTTCGGTTGTTCATCTATTTCTATATCCCATGGTCCCTTCTCTTGACTACTTGAGCCTTAGGCAAGCCCAGAATTCTTGTCTCCCAGTTGGATCCAATGAAGGCAGTGAAAAGTATGCTCCGAGTATGGGATCAAACAAAGGAATCGAAGACGATTCTAAAGAGAACACTCAGCCGATGGTTGATTTGAACGTTCAATATCCTGCTGACTTGCATAATGCTGTGACTTACCGTGGTGCGCCTTGGAAGGCTGAGATCGGCCGATGGTTATCTGGCTGTCACTCAAATACCACGGAAGTGGAAATTACTGAGGTAATAAGTTGTAAACTTTTGAATATGACCTCGCCATTTTGGTTGATCATCACCCGACTTGTTCTTGACTGCTGCCTCCTTGGTGATTAGAAGGATTTTTTTATATGTAAATATAATTTCAAAGATAGATACTCTTTTATGCCTGCCCTGACTTCATTGACCTCTGAACTTAATTGGATGGTTATTTTAAGTTCCTTCTTTTGGAAACTATCTGCTCACAGTGTATAAATTGATACCAGAAAATCAGAGGCAAGAGCTGCAAAAATGAATGTAGTGGTCAAGGCATCTGTAATCGCGAATTGGGCCAATGCCGCTGCTTTCACGGATTTAGTGGTGAGTCTTTCTTGACCTTAGTTATGTTGCCTTCATCTGTTTTCTGAGATCATTTATCTATTTATATTACCTTAACCATAAGCATGTACGGTATCATTTGCTGAACTATGGCGATTGTTTTCATGTGTAATGATAATCTCTGAGGTTTCTATCTCTTAGTTTTCGACTTTCGTGTTAATGTGTCGGCTTAAAGCCAGCTAATTTGCTGCGTGTTCATTAAAACTATTGTATTCCATAACTTCTTATCTCCAAAGATATGCACTAGACAATTTTGAATCACTCTATTTGCCGATTCTTATGTTTCGAGACAGGGGAAGGATGTTCTGAAAGATTGCAGTTGAACTGCAACTATCCTGGATCAGAAAAGGAACCATATGGGCATTGGGTTGTGTCTATTTGTCCTGCTCAATGTGATACATCTAGAGCCATGTGCTTTTGTGGAGAAGGTACAAAGTACCCAAATCGCCCTGCTGCTGAGGCATGTGGATTTAAAATTAAGTAAGCTCGTGTAGAGTCTAAATATTACACTACCATTACTCTTAATCTTCCTGATACTTAAACTATTTATGAATATTTTAGTCCACCTTCTGAACCTGGTGCGCCACGTCTGACTGATTGGACAACAGCTGATCGGGATATTTTTACTACAAACAGTAGTATACCAGGATGGTGTAATGTGGATCCCATGGAAGCATATGCTTCCAAGGTCAGTGTCAAAGAAGAATGTGATTGCAAGTATGATGGCCTCTGGGGTCGATTCTGTGAGGTGCCTGTTCAAAGTGTTTGTATTAATCAATGCTCTGGTCATGGACATTGTCGGGGTGGCTTTTGCCAGGTATACATATTTAATATTATAAATGATTAAAATATTTGTAAAGGAATTAAACTTTTCGAGCTCAAGCTTGAGCGAACACAATAAAATATTCGAGCTTTTGAGCTCGAACTCAAGCTTATGTCTCTAAGATAAATTTGAATCAAACATGCTGAACTGCTCGAGCTGTGTTTATGCAGCTCATTGAGGTCAAGTCTAGTTTATTTGATTCAAGCTCGTGCATGAAAAAATGATAAATACTTGGCTCCGCTCAGCTTATTTACATCTCTAGTCAAAACATGGAAAGAAACTTGGATTGATACGAATATGTAATTCTTTAACTCTTGATATGTATGCCATGCTGTGACTGTAGTGCGAAAACGGGTGGTATGGAGTAGATTGCAGCGTTCCTTCTGTTTTATCATCCATTGGAGAGTGGCCTAAGTGGCTCCGACCAGCGCACATTAATGTTCCTGATAGCACACGACTCACAGGAAATCTTGTCAATCTCAATGCTGTAGTTCAGAAGAAGAGACCTCTTATATATGTTTACGACTTGCCCCCTGACTTCAATAGTCTTCTCCTGGAGGTGAGTAATATTATCAACAAACCCTGTTTCTCCTTTCTATTTATCGTAAAAAGTTGTAATGTTTTCTGTTACTTCTAATCACTGTAGGGGCGACATTTTAAGTTGGAGTGTGTAAACAGAATATATGATGACAGAAATGCTACGTTATGGACCGAGCAACTATATGGTGCACAGGTATTAACGGCCCATTTGATAGCAGTTAATGTGTCTCTGTTGTTGAACGCATAAAAAATCAGCTTATTGCATCCTTTTCGACAGATGGCAATCTATGAAAGTATATTAGCCAGCCCTTACAGGACCTTAAATGGTGATGAAGCAGATTATTTCTTTGTTCCGGTTCTTGATTCATGTATTATAACTCGTGCCGATGATGCTCCTCACTTGAGTCTGAAGGTAAAGATGCCAACGATATGTGCTTGATGTTCTATATTTCAGAGATAAATAGTAACTTGGCTTTTACATCATTTCTAATATTTTCATCTAATTCAGGATCACCATGGATTGAGAAGTTCCTTGACTCTAGAGTACTATAAGAAGGCGTATGAGCACATTATTATGCACTATCCGTATTGGAATCAATCATCGGGCAAAGATCACATATGGGTACGAGGATACCACTAAAGTAGAACTCTAGAGAGAATTCTCCCCCAACCCCCCCAACGTTTATTCTCAAGGGTAATGATTTTTATATGTATCTGAAGGCAGTTCTTTTCATGGGATGAAAGTGCTTGCTATGCTCCAAAGGAAATATGGAACAGTATGATGTTAGTCCACTGGGGCAACACAAATTCTAAGCATAATCATTCGACAACAGCATATTGGGCTGATAACTGGAATACCATTTCTTCTGATAGAAGAGGAAATCATCCATGCTTCGACCCAGAGAAAGATCTCGTACTTCCTGCTTGGAAAAGACCCGATGAGCGTCCCCTGACTGCCAGATTCTGGGCTAGGTACACATGCTTATCATTTATAAACTCCTCAAGTGATTCAAGTTTCATTTTTTCCTGTAACTTTCAACACTCTCCTTTCTTTTACGCATACGTATCATATTCTTATGTAGGCCTCGTGAGGAAAGGAAGACACTCTTTTATTTTAATGGAAATCTAGGACCAGCATATGAAAATGGACGACCTGAAGCTACGTAAGTGCTATTCAGCTTAACATTGTGCTATTCAGCTTAACATTGTGATAAAAATAGATCTGCGACATCACTATATCTAACAAGCTCTTCTTGAATGGTTATAATCGTATTTGATTGGATAGATGGTGATGTATGCAGGTATAGCATGGGAATAAGACAGAAGGTGGCTGAAGAATTCGGATCAAGCCCTAACAAGGAAGGAAAGCTCGGAAAGCAGCATGCAGAAGATGTGGTTGTAACACCAGTACGTGCAGATGATTATCACGAAGAGTTAGCAAATTCTACCTTTTGTGGGGTTATGCCTGGCGATGGGTGGAGTGGTCGAATGGAGGATAGTATACTCCAGGGGTGCATCCCAGTGGTCATTCAGGTGAGTCTTTTTGTTGAACTATGCTATCAAGACGACCGTTTACGTGATAACATGAAGGTCATATCAAATTATTAAGTAGGGTTAATGACCAAAAACTCTTTTTGAAAGTACAACATTTGCCTCCGCCTTACAGATATCATTCACCACGTTAGTCGTTGTTACAGATTGTAAGAGGGAGTTTTGTGTAAACCTCTAGGTTTTTTGGTGATTAACCTTGTTAAGTACTACTGAACTCAATAATTACAAAAACATTTTGTAGCCTGTGGCTCATGCATTGTGATTCCAATATATGTCTCGTGCACTTCTAAACAACTTGAGAATTACTACATTCTTGGAACCAATGTTGTCATTTAATTTTGTGCAGACTAGTCATATTCAGTTTCTTATTGCCTAATCCTATTGTTCACATTTGCAGGACGGAATCTACCTACCATATGAGAACGTTCTAAGTTATGAAAGCTTTGCTGTTCGGATAAGCGAGGATGAGATCCCAAATTTGATAAATATTCTGAGGGTATGTGCTTGCTTTCTGCCTTATATTGCTAACAAAATATGGGATGCTATCTTTGACTGCTTTTTCTCGCGAGGGATCCACAAAACTTAACTGATGGCGAGCTTGATTGATATTAGAGTATGAACGAGACTGAAGTCGAACTAAAATTGGCAAACGTGAAGAAAATCTGGCAGAGATTCTTGTACAGCGACTCTATCATGCTAGAAGCTGAGAGGCAAAACGCCACGATTGGTCTTTTTGAAAATTGGGCCGTAAAATTCTCAGAACTCAATCAAGATGATGCCTTCACCACACTCATCCAGGTATTTTCGATCCTCTGCTAGTTGAGACATGGTGGAGCTAGTGGTTGTAGGTGGAATGTGCCACTTGCAATTCTTGTGAATTTCTTCTTCCATCGAGAGGGCATATGCCTAAGCTTATTACAATATTTTATAAGCTTCTACATCTTAGAAGATAGTTTTAAAGCTTATAAGATGTTAAATCTTATCTTATTTTTTCATTAATATGCTACATCCTGTTTTAAAAATAAATTGCTAAGTGTTCGGATAAAATAATATCTTGGAACTAAGAAGAGCTTATAAGACATTAGTAACGACAATTACAATATGGTTAAAATTAGAGAAGCACGTTAATTTTTATAAGTTTGTGACTCCATACTTTTTCTAGAAGAGGTTGTAAGATGTTAACGTCTTGCGAGGTTGTAAGTTCTTTTCTAAAGAACCAAACACTTTATGACATTTTATAAGCTCTTAGACATATTATGAAATGTTTAAAACAGCTTAGAAGCTGACGCCATCGAAGTATTAAACATCGAACTGACTTAATCTTATGGACCAGGTTTTGCATTACAAGTTGCATAATGATCCTTGGAGACGGCAATTTGTACGCCCGAAGAAAGACTTCGGATTACCTAGAGAATGCGTGATAAGACCATAAGCAAGAACTAGAATACAACATCAAAAATAACTTCAAGAGCTCTGTGGCCAAAAGTGGACTTCTTCTTGCCTTTCCTCATCCGTGTAAGAAATAAGAACTCTGTTGAAGCCACTACTCATCATTGCTCAATCAGGGAACAGCCAACTCAACGAGCAGCCGAGCCCAGAGCCATAATTTGATATAAGTTAGCCAAAAGCAGAGGGAAATTTTCTTTACTAGTTACCACTTGTCTTGTTTTGCATACTATAGGAGGTAAATTTTCTTAGTTGTTGAGAAAGTGCAAATGAACAATAGGAGGGCTTCTTATGATTCATTTGTTTGTTATGTATATGGAAAATCCATACTGTTATGTTGTGTTAGGTTCTAAAATTTTAATGAGGAAAATGCTTGAGAAAATGATATTTATGTTTTGTGTTTGTGTTTCTTTTCCTCACTAAAATTAAGATCCAAACATGGTGTTCTTAGTTACCAAGAAAAAAGGGAATTATTTGTGTTTGGAAATAAAAGATGCAAGGGGGGTTTTTGTGAAGTCTTTCTTGCTATATTCCATTTACTTGCAGGGGGAAAAGGAAAGTGTAGAAGCTATAGTGGCAACGGTATATTTTCTTCAAGCTTTTACACCATATTGTTGGATTTACAATTTCTATCACAAAACATATTTCATTTCTTATTCCGTGATATATATATATATAATAATAATTTATTAATCTTTTAATAAAAATATTGCATTGTGAATATCATATTTTTGACATATTAACATATATTCATACGATGAAATATAAAATAAAATACTAATTGAAGTACAGCATTCAAAATCCCTAGAATCTAACTATCTAAAAATCACATGCTAAAGTCAAGAAGGTTAAAGAAAAATCAGCTTTGGCATTGGAATAATTCCTTGATATGTTAGCTTCACACATTCGATAACAAAGGTTATTCTTTGCTTTTGAGGTACACTTTCATAAGGTATGAGTAAATCTATTATGTGTATAATTAAACCCAGAAACAGAATAATTATTTCATTGTTTAACTGAGTTTATTCTTTTTTTTTTTTTTAAATCAATGTCAATCATGCATAACACTATTCAAAAATAAAGAGGTATAAAAATGAAAAGGTAATTATATGTTTTAGTAAATTAATAACATCTGCATGAGAATATTAATATATGAGTATCTAACAAGTATGAATATTATTTTATATTATCACGGTCGGGCGGCCAATTTCAATTTTGCTTTGCTGCTTTATTCAAAAAAATTAATTATTTAAAATTGTTGTTCCAACTTGCATGTCACCACGACACCCGCTTTTAATCACTTCCATTCACCCCCCATCCCTCCCTTCTCTCTCTCTCTCTCTC
>JACFYI010000417.1:651919-666481 GCA_014898755.1 Handroanthus guayacan
ATGAAGTGTGAAAAGACTTGCTTATTATGAATTTGCAGCTGGTAATTTTGCTCGAATCTAATCACATAAATTAACCATTGTCATGAATATACTTTTAATGTGATCTTTAAGGAATCCTATTTTGCAACAGACATGGAGACTATCCAGCGTTTATGCATCATTTAGTTCAAATGTTGGATTTCATTGTGCTTAGAATGCTAAATATGAAATCATAAACAGCGCCACTCTGGAGTCCTGAATCTTCGCTAGATCGTGTGTCTGGGAAAGAGTGAAAACCTTTACAACCTTTCACTTCATATAATAATTAATGGGCTTTGATTCTGTTCTGCTAAAATACGTCCATGGTTGCATGACATAAAAGTAGGTGTGTTTTTCATCTCTGAACTTGCTTATTCTGAAATCTTGAACGTCAATTAATCTCAGGGTGGAGCTAATGCTGGCCACACCATTTACAATGCAGAAGGCAAGAAGTTTGCTCTCCACCTTGTTCCCTCAGGAATCCTCAATGAGGAAACTATCTGTGTAATCGGTAATGGAGTGGTAGTGCATTTGCCAGGATTCTTTAAAGAAATTGATGGTCTGGAGTCAAATGGAGTCTCTTGCCAGGGAAGGATCTTGGTGTCCGACCGTGCTCATTTATTATTCAATTTCCATCAAGTCATTGATGGGCTTAGGGAAGCTGAGCTCGCTAAGTCTTTCATTGGAACTACAAGGAGAGGCATTGGGCCTTGCTATTCAAGCAAAGTTATCCGTAATGGCATAAGAGTAAGTGACTTGAGGCATATGGATACATTTCCTCAGAAGCTTGATCTTTTATTATCTGATGCTGCGTCAAGATTCCGAGATTTTAACTATGGCCCTGACATGCTCAGGGAAGAAGTCGAACGATACAAGAGATTTGCTGAGAGGTTGGAACCGTTCATTGCTGATACCGTGCGCTATATGAATGCTGCTATAGGGCAAAAGCAAAAGATATTGGTAGAAGGTGGTCAGGCGACTATGTTAGATATTGACTTTGGAACTTACCCTTTCGTAACTTCCTCTAGTCCTTCTGCTGGAGGAATCTGCACAGGTCTTGGTATTGCTCCTAAGGTGGTTGGTGATCTTATAGGAGTGGTGAGTGGCAACATACTTCCTTTTTCTATAAGTCGCTGAAATCGCATTTCTTAGATGACTTATTATCTGAAATATGTCGAAACACATTTTCTTTGTTGAATTTGGCATGGTTTGGGAAATAACTTATATTGCTCCAAAGCAGGGGTGCAACTGAGTTGAGCTGAGCCTAGTTTGGGGGAAAAAATTGAATCCGACCTCGAGCTCAACAACTTAACTTTCTGTGCTCAACTCGATGAAAACTCAAGCATAACTCTGTTATAACACACACACACACATATTAATACAAAAGAATTATTAAAATATAGGTTCGTGAGCAAGCTGAGAGTCTATATCCATGTAGCTCAAATTAGCTAGTAGAGCTAACTTGGGCTTGGGTCGTGAGCTGGCTTGACTCCTTTGCACCCGTACTCTAGAGGTTTACTGAGAATCGCAGTTCTGCCTTACTATTATTTATGTAATTAAATAGTTTTCTTTCTTACTTGACAATTATGCAGGTAAAGTCATACACTACGCGGGTTGGTTCAGGTCCTTTCCCTACTGAAATCTTGGGGAAAGGTGGTGATCTGCTCAGGTTCGCTGGACAGGAGTTTGGAACAGTTACTGGTCGCCCTCGCCGATGTGGCTGGCTCGACATAGTTGCCCTCAAATATTGCTGTCAGATAAATGGATTCTCATCTTTGAATCTTACCAAACTTGACGTGTTGTCCGATCTACCAGAAATCCAATTGGGCATTTCATACAAGCAAATTGATGGCACTCCAATTCAGTCATTTCCTTCGGACCTTCGTGTGCTGGAGCAAATCAAGGCAAGCTTCAGTTTTGTATTTCTTCTAGATCCCATTACTTGGGCTTTTGGGTGCGCTTGTAAGATGTTAAGAGCTTATAAAATGGAAAAATTTTCCAGAAAAAGAACTTACAAGCAGTTTAGAAATTATCAAACCAATTAAATTATTATTACTAATATATCGTAAGTCCCAAAATCTTATTTTATCCAAATATTCAACAACTTATTTTTAAAGTAAGATACAACATCTCATGAGCTCAAAAACAGCAGAATGCCTCATATTCTTGGACAAAGAGTTATGAGCTTAGTCTTATTCCTTCCTATTCCATTTGGATTTGGAGGCCTATATCACTTTTAATTCTTTGTTCCTAAGTTTAATTTCCAGTGACTTGTTTTTATAATGTATATCACAATTCTGACTTCCTAAGAACTTCCGCTGGTCACCACCTCTCACTTGCTCACATATGCTAAGTTATTAATGTGCTGTTCTCGATTTATTTTAGGTTGAATACGAGACAATGCCGGGCTGGCTGTCTGACATTTCTTCAATCAGAAACTACTCCGAGCTGCCAAAGGCTGCACGAAACTATGTAGAAAGGATAGAAGAACTCACCGGCGTACCAATTCACTACATTGGCGTTGGACCAGGGCGTGATGCCCTTATTTACAAATGAACTTTTTGAGTTTCCCTAGTCTATTGTTGATGATATTCTTCTTATCTCTTGCGATGATTCTGAGCCTTTTTGGGATTGATTGATTGAATAAAACCTTGTATTCAGTTTGGTAACATGAAAATTGATGTTAGTGTAAAAAGTATATGCATTATTGGTCTCTGCAGCTGACTTTGAGTAGATTTCTTGAGAACATACATGAGTCGTAGTTTGCCTTTGTAAGAAACCCTTCGTGCCATAACTATGTAAACTGAGGCGCAAGCGGCGCAACCGTGTAGTGATGCACCAGCACTTGAAGCATTTAATATACAAGTTGCAAGTATAAATTTGAAGATCCCCCCCCAACTTTAGAGAAGTGACTACAACCTTGGTTTGATAATCCGAAATGCTCCAAGATTTCATTCTCTTATCTTCCTTATTACTAAAAGTTACTTTCTGAGTTGCGCTCTCATTTTGAGTCAAAGAGATAGATAAATAGAGTCGCAGCGATTGGTCTACGAGCAAGGATTGTCCTTTTTAGCGGTGTAAATAGGTACCGTGTCACTCATTTCATTTGATCAATGAATGTTAAGTTTATGCTAGAATATGGAAGCCATTCGATAAGTGTGTAAACGCATCCCAATCATTATTTTGAGTTCTCTTGTGCAACTATGAAGTTATGAAATTTTAAGTAAAGGAATTGATGAAATTTTACTTTTATTTTTAAGTAAAGGAATAGATGATTACAGCAATATGGAGATTTGAAAATCGAGGAATGGGTTGGTTATTTTTCAGAAAATTGTGGAATCAGTTATTTATATTTGTAATTTACTTTTGTCTCATACGGATAACTACCATGGAAGGTTATTGTTTTTTCAAAATGTATAAATGTGTGTATATATATTTTTGAGGAAAGATGGCGATATATGGTCGTAATTTTTTCCCTCAACAATATAAATATTTAACAAGTATAACATACTCATTTATACATAATTAAATATAAGTATAGAAATTATGTAATAAATTATGAAAAGCAAACATATATTGGCACTCCATGTTTAGCCTTTTCTATTCTAAAGAACAAGACAATTAATAAATTGGAAAGTCGTAGTAACATAGAAATTGCGTAGTACTAGAAACGCGACATATGGTCTTCCATCTTATATATAAAAGCTCCGTCTCCTACCTCTGGTCGCTCCAAAGAACGCACGCGGTGGAAGAAGGTGGAAGCGTGAAATCAGCACCTGTGGCAATGGAGAAAGCAAAAGAAAAGAGCATTAAAACGAAATCTTCAAATGCAAAAGTTACCCTCGTACAGTTCGTCTCCACAATGGCCCCTCTCATCGACATGGAAAAAGTATTCACACTAATTTATTCCTCTTTGTGTGTGTTTTTAGATAAAAACCATTAGTGGTTAGTTTTTATTATATATACTCGAAATATCATGCAGATTATGCATTGCTGTAAGACTTTGTCACCCAGTTACTTATAAGGATGTTAGAACTTAGAAGTCAAAATTGAAATATTAGATAAATTGTGTAGGAAGAAATATTAGTAGGACGATTGAAGTGTGTATGATATGATTGTTTTAGGAAGCCGAGATATCACTTTCAATGAGCTCGGGGGCAACGAGGAGTTTGGATAGTGCTCAGAAGAAGGGGACCACTATTCTGAATTTGAAGTGTGTAGATGCTCAGGTAATATGGACTTGGAATGTGTTCTTGCATATTTTTGTTTGGCTAGCCTCTTCTAAAAGTGTGCACTTTATAGACAGGTTTAATGGGCAAAGCTCTTCTTGAGTTTCAATCTAATAAAGGGGATGTGCTCCCTCCACACAAGGTGCATTGCTTTCCGAGAAATTATGCATTTCGGTAGTATACATGGTTAAAAGATTTCACTATCAATGAAAGATAAGGGCACATGTTGCTTTATGTTCTTTCTTTTGTTAGTAATTCTTTTGATAATAATATTCTCCTTCAAGGTTTTTCAGTATTTGAACTAGTAGAGAATGGATTTCATCGTGGCTATTAGAGTAGGTAATTTGTTTATCTACTAATTTCGGAGTAAGGTTCACTTTGGTATTTGCAGTCAAGTTTTTTATACTACTCATGATGCAATAATGTATATTTCTTCTAGTTTTCCAATCTTGATCGGGCTACAAGGATGAGATTATATTTTAAAATATGGAAACAAGTTCCTTCTTTGGAAAGATGCGTGTTCACCATGTATTAAAAAATGGTAACCGGATGTTGTCCTTTTGTCTTATTCAAGTTCTTTATATCTTTTACATTAGTTCATATACAAAGAGTTGAGATCCTAAGGTGTATAAAAGACTCAAAATTGAAATTTATTAAAGTATTGTGTGCGGTGGCAGCACTGTGAATAATTTCTGTCTTTGACATCTTTCATTTTTCCCTCCCCTTTTACTGCTATTCTATGTTCTCTTACCTCACCATTTTTAATGCTTTCCAGTTTGGAACTCATGATGTTGTGGTTCTGAAACCAAACAAATCTGATTTGGGCTCTCCACCCCTTGGGCAGGGTGTTGTTTACAGAATAAAGGTACTATAAAGTTACCAAAAATTAACATTTTGCATCACATTAGTATAATTGTTAATTTTGAATGTAAATGCATTTTTAATTGAGCAGGACTCATCGATTACTGTTGCTTTTGATGATATACCAGAAGAGGGTTTGAACAGTCCCCTACGCCTTGAAAAATTGGCAAATGAGGTACACTGCCTGTTCCATTAGATTATATGATTTGGTTTCTGTAACAAATAAGAGGAAACATAAATGAATAGTTTATAAATCACGGAATGGCATTTTGTTGCTTTTTTCCAGATTATAGAGTGTGGCTGTTATTATTTATGTTGGTCATTAGAGTATGTACTATTGTGCATGGAAAATGCTTTTTCTACCACATATTTTTATCTATATAGTATCTTAGTTTCCATATAATCTAGCAAATATATAGGATAATCTAGCTCTCCTGTAAGAGGATAAGCAAGTCTTGATTCAGGACACGGTAAACTTCCCTTCTAGCTTACTCAATCAAAATATCTGTATGGCCCCAAGTAACCTAGTCATTTTTGTCCTACAATTCAATCTAGAATAATTTGAGCTTTCCGATCCTTCAGCATTTACCCAGAGGCCCAGAAGCAGGCCAAAATAGATTCCATGAATCCTACAAACTGTCCTAGACTCACTAACTTCTTTAAGGACTTGGAAGTTTTGGGATCTTTCAGGATTTGGTGACTACATGATAAAATACTTACTAAACAGTTATCTTATTGAATCTCACGTGCTATGGGGTTTAAATGGAGGAAGTTTCTATATAAATTCAACCTAATGACTTACCATGTAGATACTTTTAAATCCAGTAGATGAGTTTCAAAGCTTTGAAATGAAGAAAATTTTCAGTGTTTTGATTGATTTGTAGGTGACATATCGTCGGATGAAGGAAACGCTTGTCCAGCTAAGTAAAGGCGTGCAGAGGGGTCCTGCAGCGGATCTGGTTCCCATCTTATTTGGCGAGAGACCACCAACAGTGTCCAAGAAAGAAATCAAGTTTACTCCTATAAACTCGAATCTTGATCATTCACAGGTCCCGCAAAGAATTTCTTCCATAATGTCTTTTTTATACCCCAAAATCATCTCTCTGCATGTTATGTGAATCTGAAATGTGCTTCATTACATTGACTTGATAAGAAAAGTAGCTGCTAGAACCTGTTCAGACGATTACATCGTAATATACTAGTATTGCCTGAGGAAAAAGTTTTTAGTATTTTTGCTTTTTTCATATGAAGTTAAAAGGGCCACAGATCGGTTGGAGAAAATTTTACACGAGCTGAAGATTTACTTCCGGTCATGCTACTTCCCCCCCCCCCCCCAACCAAAAATTGTCAGGGAGTGGATACTGTCTTGTAGTTCTATCTAGTTATGCAGCCAATTTATTTGTCAAAATATTTCCTTTTATTCAGGCGTTAACTTTTTTTGTTATCTGGTATGAGATAATGATTTTTCTTCAGAATATTTGATTTAGATGGGCTGCTTTACCCTGGATAATCTACATGATTTCTTCTTCGTTGTTTTGTTTTTGTTGCCAGTTATATTACCCTCACTAACGAGTTAACTACATTAAATATAGGTTAAACACTTTCTCATTCAATTTCTCGTTGCTGCATCACATTTATTACTTTTCATCACTAGAAACTAAATAATTTCTCTTATTCCATAGAGAGATGCTATTGCAAAGGCTTTATCATCCAAGGACCTGTTTTTGCTACATGGGCCTCCTGGAACAGGGAAGACTACTACCGTAGTTGAAATTATCTTACAAGAAGTCAAGCGTGGATCAAAAATTCTTGCTTGTGCCGCATCCAATATTGCAGTTGATAACATTGTGGAGAGACTTGTACCTCATAGGTATAAAAAATTCTTCAAGATACTTGTAGAACTTCCAATTAAATGCCATGCAAATAGTCCCTGCAAAAGGAAACAACATAAGGATGAAGTTTTTCTTATAACATTTAAAGAAGATTTTCTCATACAAAAAACTGTCCACATCATAAGTTGCAAGCATTATATTGCTCATATATTGATGCACAGTTAAGTAATGCATAACTTCACTTCAAAACTAGCTCCGATAACAGACTTTAGATGAGCTATTATATGCAACTGAGCCATGTGAAGCTCAAACTCATCTCATGAATTGGTTAAGTCTGGCCCAGGCACCTCAGTTGATGGTCCTAATCGTAAAAGTTACTCTCTTGCTCTCTGGATTGTAACAGAGTTAAGTTGGTGAGAGTGGGACATCCTGCACGCTTGCTTCCTCAAGTCTTGGAGAGTGCTTTGGATGCACAGGTAATGCTTTCTGTCGCTCCAAAGTCAAAATTTGGATTCTGGAATGTCACTCTCTCGTCTTATATTTTGTGCAAGTCATAACAAAAGGCCATGCGTTGACTGGATTTATTACTTGTACTAATCTTTTGCGTTCCCTTTTCTTGTGGTTTTACCCAAAATTATGTTATGGAGGCTTGATTCCTTAAAGTTCAGCGAATTGTTTATGTAATTTATTCTGGGCATGTCCACTCCATTATTTCTCCACATGCGTCTTCAATGGTTAGTGGTATGTCCCGTACGTCACATATATATTATATATTGCATATCTTTCTTGTGAGAATTCGCTGATCCTTTTTTTGGGGGGCAAAACAAAAGGAAAGAAAATTTATTTTTTACTATGAGAGTAACTTGTGATTCAGTTTGGCATTCTGGTGAATATTGCTCAAGTTTCACAAGTGATCATCCATGCATTGAGGGCATTCCTATTTGTACTTTGATTTATTGAGTTGAAGTGTCTCAGTTATAATTTTTTAGTTTCCTGTAGGTTCTGCGTGGTGATAATAGTGCCCTTGCAAATGACATTCGGAAAGAGATGAAGGTACATTATGTAAATAAATTCTGAAATGTGACTCTACTTTGATGTATCTTAACATTCATCTAGGATTTATTTGCCATAACAATGCATTTTCTTGCATTAATATGTCCATATTCAATATATGGGCCCTCTAAATGTGTGATCCTTGTGGCAAAACACTAGGTTGCTTTTATTCGATATAGTCTCATGCCAATGGAAAAACTTTTCTTCAATAAATACTGGGGTTGAATGTAGATGCGTATGATCCAGTAGACGCATATGTTGGAATCAATTTGTTCTCAAGCAAAGTAATGTTGGATTGACTATATTGGCCAAGTACCTTAACTCTTTAACAGTTTTTGCTCAATGGATACGAAACACAAATGCTTTAGCATCAAGGTTTTGTTCATTTATGTGCAAGAACTATTCTGTTTAGTGAGTTTCACATCATTGATACGACCTATGTAATATTGAATGTTATTAATTATGATCTGATGGAGCTTTTCATATCTTCTGCTGAATTTATGCAGGCTTTGAATAGTAAACTTTTAAAAGCCAAAGATAGAAATAGTAAGAGAGATATTAGAAGGGAACTGAAGACTCTATCCAAAGAAGAGCGTAAAAGGCAGCAGCTGGCAGTGACCGATGTGATTAAGAGTGCAGATGTGGTATTAACAACCTTGACTGGTGCATTGACTAAGAAGTTGGAAGGCTACTCATTCGATCTGGTTATCATTGATGAAGCTGCCCAAGCATTGGAAATAGCATGCTGGATTGCTCTTCTGAAGGTAGTTATAGAAGATTAGGTGATAAATATAACTGCACAAATTGTCAAGCAATTGACTTTAGATTTTTTTGGCAAGGCTGGCTACCAATTGGTAGAAGACAAGACATTCGTTGACCCACGGCAGGTCATAATTTTAACTTGTGGGGACTGTAAAATGAAAGAATCATTAAAAAGTAACATAATTTTACCCGTTTAGAAGTAACTCAAGAAGATAAACTGTTCTCTCAGCAAGAACCACTTTGTCCCCCTGAGATTGGTATAAAAGTAGCTTTGGCCTTTGACCAAGCCCTGGTTGCAGCCTAAGAGCTCATGATCTTGTGTCATAATGAGACTAGCCATGATAAACACTAGAAAGGACATCAACTATCCATGAATATGTCTTGTCAACAATTTGCAAGCAGACTAATTGCATCTCATGGTATAAATCACAGGTAAGGGGATGAAAGAGGGTTTACAAGTTCTGGGTTTCTATTAGTTACCAAGACATGGGTTTATTCTTAGATCACTGCTGAAATACCTGATATTGCCTTACTAGGGTCCAAGATGTACATTAGCAGGTGATCACCTCCAGCTTCCCCCAACTATTCAAAGCATTGAAGCTGAGAAGAAAGGATTAGGAAGAACCCTCTTTGAACGCCTTGCTGACTTGTATGGAGATGATGTCATGTCTATGCTCACTGTTCAGTACCGCATGCATGAACTCATCATGAATTGGTCATCCGAAGAGCTCTATCAGGGCAAGGTGCTTGGATAAAATGACAGCTCTCTCTCACCGATAAATTGACATCTACAAGAAGAGATCCTGTTTATGGGCTTCCAGAGAAGCTGTCTCTAATTGTCACTTCTTATTTTCTTAGACATATATGTCATGCTGTGCATTTTCTTAACTTTATTTCATCACCTTGAATAACAGATTAAAGCCCATTCAAGTGTCGCGGCCCACACTTTATATGAGCTTGAGGATGTCAACAAGTCATCTTCAACAGAGCCAACCCTTCTTCTCATAGACATAGCTGGGTATGCAAGCTGCTTTGTTGCCATTTCTTTTGTTACCAGAGGAGCTTAAGAAACTTATGAATATTTAGTGGCTGCATACTTGTGCCTACCACCTAAGTTGTTTGAGTAGGTCCCCATAATAGTGCACAATAGTTTTACCTTTGTTATTAATATCATATGCATATTTTTCAGTTGCGATATGGAAGAGAAAAAGGATGAAGAAGATAGTACGCTGAACGAGGGTGAAGCTGCAGTCGCTGTAGCACATGCAAGGAGACTTGTAGAGAGTGGACTTCAAGCTGCCGATATAGGAATTATTGCGCCTTATGCAGCACAGGTAAATATGCGTTGGTGAAGTTGTAAAACCGTGTAATTAAGGATGAAAATGAATTCAGATTCATAATGTCTACTCTATTTCAGGTTGTGCTATTGAAGATGTTAAGAAGCAAAGAAGACAGGCTAAAAGATATCGAAATATCTACAGTTGATGGCTTTCAAGGCCGTGAAAAGGAAGCAATTATCATTTCAATGGTCCGGTCAAACTCTAAGCAAGAGGTATTTACTAGTCCAAATGATACATTATTATGGTCGAATGATCAAACTACCTATTGGGATAAAGGTTCTAATATAGGAACTGGTCCTTTTGCAGGTTGGCTTTTTAAGTGATCGCAGGAGAATGAATGTTGCCGTGACACGAGCAAGAAGACAATGTTGTATTATCTGTGACACTGAGACTGTTAGTGGTGATAAATTCTTGAAGCGTCTGGTTGAGTACTTTGAGGAGCATGGTGAATATTTGAGCGCTTCAGAGTATGGAACTGAGTGAATCAGGAATTCCCTGTAAGAAGGTTGTCTTCTGTGACAGAAGCATCTTTTCGAGGATGTCATGCCATGGATATGGATCCTATCATTTGAAACAGGCAAATAAATGGTGCAAATGTCTTAACTGAAGACAACTGTCATATCGTTAGTAATCAAAACAAAACACTCATTTATTTACTTGGTAATCTATATTTCAGAAGGATAGTTACATAACGCTATTCACCATCTATTTGTATAATAGCCTGTTGTACTGCCTTGGCTGCAAGACCTGCAATTTTGTCTTTTCTTAGTTTGTGAACATGGGTATACAATGTGTTACTTAATTAGTTTCTTGTCTTCTAAATATGCATGGATCGGAAGCTCTGTCTGGACGTGTAAACTTTCAGCATTGAACTTTACTAGTCTATGTAAGAGAGACATTCCTATAGTATGTTAATTACAAAAGTTCCTAGTTTTCTCAAAAGTTCCAGATAGACGGTGGAAAAGTATGCTCTTCAGTACTATCATGTCCATGGAAGATATTTTCTTCTGCTCCCAGATGAATATCTGCTCCAGCTATTTCACTCAGTGTGTCCCAGTTAAAACTTCCTTCTGCAAAGGTATGAAATCCATCTTCATGTTCTTTAAATGATGATTCTTCTATCTCTGTGAAACTTTTATTGATATCACTGACACTAGGCTGTGGATCCTCTCTTTTTAGTACCCCCAGCTGCTCCAGAAACTCATTGAGGTCAATCTGAGGCTTCTCTTCAGAGGTAATCACTTTATCTGCACGAGAAAGTTCAGCATCTTTCTCCTTGGCTTCAGGTAAGTCTAATTGGGCCTGTTCACTTACACTTTGCACGTCGTTTTTGGGATCACTTGAGGATGAACTCAGCGAAGAATCCTGCCCAAGAACCCCCGTTTTCTTGAGCTCTTGCAGCCTTTGATGAATCACATGCACACTCGGCTGAGCATTCAAATTCAGCAGCCCGGTGCTGGGGAACATGGAGACGAAGTTATTGGAAGGGAACCATTTGAACTTCTGCGATTTGTTCAAAGGGTTGAAGTTACACCTCAAATGAGGCAGATTAAGGTAAGCTTCGGGCCCATATAATCTCCTTGCGGCTTCATCATAAGCCATGGCAGCTTCTTCTGCAGTAGCAAAAGAACCAAGCCAGAGTCTGGTCCTCTTCTTGGGTTCTCTGATCTCCGCCACCCACTTTCCCCAGGTCCTCTGTCGAACTCCACGATACTCGCACATCGCGTTCTGGGGCCCGCCTTTGCCTCTCGCGGGGCCTTTCTTCCAGGGTTTTAGGGGAGATTTTCTGCAGTTATCCATGATGGGAATGAAGTTGATTGAGTAGAAGTTGATAGTAAAGATGGGAATGAATGGCGCGGGATATGTATAGAGCCTAGAGGTATGTTGTGTTAGCCTAGTTCGGTTTAAATGTGGTCACGTTTGGACAAAGTTCCTGAAGCTCCATGTGACCGTTAAGCTCACTTAGTTACTACTACTATCACTATTAAGTAGAGTTCAATTCAGTTCAGCAATTACATTGTTTTCATATTTTCTGTGGGTATTTTTTTCTTCGTTTTCGCTCATTTAATTTCTGTTTTAGTTATATATACATATATATATATATCTCGAAATGCATTTTTTTTTTCGTTTTTTGTTTTTGTTTTTTTTCCTTGGTTTTTGGGTTTTTTAATTATTTGAGCCAATGCCATTATGTAGTTCACAAAACAAAATGGCATAGCTGAAGGTTAATTGAGAAATGCAGCCATGCAGACACGTGAGAAGTATGAATTTTGCTGGAGTTTCGATATCAAGTTGGGCCAAGGATCCAATGTTTTTACTTGAAGCAGGTCATACTGTGCCAAGCTATGAGTTACAGCAAAACGTGATCAGTTGGACTGCTGGGTTAAAAATCGATTGTTATAATGACAAGTTTCGTTGATTTTAAACACTCAAGATTTCCTTTGTCAGTATCCTAATGCAAAGAAAATGTCTTTTTTTATGTATGTGTATTAGCTATTTTTTTCTAGAAATTTAACTACTCCTGTAAGAAGCTCAAGGAACGATATCACAGAACCAATTCCATGTCAAGGTTAGAGCTTTGACTAATTGCATAAATGAGTAAAGAATATTAGAATAAACACACACGCTCTCTCACTCACGTATGAGGGGTTAAATGCTATTTACCCCCTGTATTTTCCTTAATTGCCGCAAAATCTCATGAATTTTTTTAATTAGCATGAAATATCCTGTATTCCTGAAAATGTTACAAAAAAAGGGTCGTTTTTATTGTGTGTTTTACACATGTCATCTTTGCAATTCTTTATGTTTATATTATTACTTTATGAAATAAAATGACCAATTTGCCCTTCAGGTTAAATGCAATTTACCCTGTTGTATTCATCTTTATTGGCAAAAAACTCCTGTATTCATCTTAATTGGTAGAAAACCTCTTCCATTCTTGAAAATATTGCAAAAAAAAAAAAAAAGGATCATCTTTATTGTTTGGAAAGAAGAAAAATTATAATTGGAGAAAAATAAATATTGGAAATAAAAGTTCACAAAAAAATGTTTTCCAATATTTTGTATAACTAATTTGTTATTATATTTTATAATAAGATTATTTTTATTCATTTACTTAATGATGGATCAAAATAACTACCAAATGGGCTTCTATTATATGCTAATGACTATGGCAAGCTCGATGGGGGGTGCTTGAATTTATTTTTACAAAATTAAAAATATTTTTTTATCCTTAATAGTGATAAATATTTCTTATTCATTGATATTTTTATTTGAATTTTGTGAATAATGTAATTTGACAGTAAAATTAGGATTTTTTTTTTTTAAGCTAAGAGTTAAGTAATGTTTGAAGTTGAGGAAAGAAAAATCTGAAAGGGAATCTACTATAGAGGGTGTTTAAATAATTTTGTTATTCTAAAAAAGATTTAAATTCAACAGGGGAGAGTGAATATCATTTTACCAAATACAAGGGTTTTCATGTTAATTAAAAAACTCAAGGAGTTTTGTGCCAATTAGAATGAACATAAGGGTATTTTGCATTTTACCCCACTCATAAGTTACTATATTCACGTGTACATATAATTCACCCCAGAGAGGTGTAAATGTAATTGTTGAGCATTTGTACGACTGGACTGCAGTGGCAGGAGTTTAAAGTTTGGACAGTAGCGTTTAATTGCAAGCGCACCTCACAGCATAATATTGATCATCTCTCTCCCTTCTCTCCTAACGCTCACGAGTCTATTTCACATGCATGTTTTACTGAATTTCACGGCCTGCTGCCTGTGCCCCCTCACCTTTATCCCATGCACGCATGCATGCCCCCCTCTCTTTCTCTCTCTCTCTCTCAGACACACACACAGAGAGTAGTATTTATTAACTGTTCTTGATCTGGCCCATAAAATATCACCAATGGGTACCAGTAGTGGGTGGGCATCGAGTACTCATTTATTACTATAGTCTATAGTCCGCTAAAGGAAATATAAAGCCCAATAAAGGTTGGGTATTCTCAAGTTTTCATTTGGGCTTTCGGTTACAAGAGTGAGCCCATTTACATGCCTAGTTACTGCAGTACATTTTTTTTTTAATAACTATAAATCAAAACATAACTAATTCTAACAAACTAATAGGAAGACAAGTAATTCTAGTGATTTTTTCATTTTGATGAATACTGCCCGTCTGCCCCTTCCCGTGAAACTGAAACATAAGCTACTGACAGGACTGTGTTTGGCCGCTCATATTACACACTGAATTTTAATCTTTCGTTCTCGTATTCATTCTACTATTCCAGTTCCAATATTTAGATACAGTGCTTGAAATTCTATGGAAACCGACGTTTCCCCCGCTCTTGGGGATCTCTTTTGATCTACTTTTCTTCACTGTTTCACCATTTGAAGCCGTTTCTTTCGACGGTTTCCCTGTACTGGCTACTCCATTGCCGAATTTTCTCGGATTCTCAGATAAAAGTCC
>JACFYI010000417.1:683038-697437 GCA_014898755.1 Handroanthus guayacan
TGGACAGAAGAAGGAAACAGGTTTGAGCTGGGTCGAGGAAGCTAATAGGATTCACACATTTGCTGCAGGGGATAGGAGACATGAACTCTCTGATGAGATTTACAGAAAACTGGAGGAGTTAGGAGAGGAGATGGAACGAGCTGGTTATGTTGCAGACACGAGTTATGTGTTGAAAGAAGTTGGTGATGAAGAGAAGGGCCAGACCATTAGGTATCACAGTGAGAGATTAGCCATTGCTTTTGCACTTATTACATTTCCATCTGAAAGACCCATTAGAGTTATGAAAAACTTGCGGGTGTGCGGTGATTGTCATATGGCCATAAAGTTTATATCCAAGTGCACTGGGAGGAGTATCATTGTGAGAGATAATAATCGTTTTCATCGCTTTGAGAATGGGAAGTGCTCTTGTGGTGATTACTGGTAGTTGAACTGTAAGAATAGATGTTTGTCCAAAACTTTGTTGGGGAAGCAAATACTGGAGCTTTCCTTGATATAGTCGAATAAACAGTTATGTTGGAGCCCTGGGTGGATCCTCTGGAAGGTTGCAAATTTGTTGCATAAAACACAATGATATGGAATTTGATGTAAACTTTGAGCAAGTTTTCCAAGTTGATAAACAAGATTAGGAACAAGGATCAACGGGAACATCAGCCTATATCATTTCTCTTCTGGAAATTAGACCAATCTTTGATTGCAATCTCGAGCATTTGGGATCAGTTATTTCTATGTCTGCTGCTAAAACAACGGATGGTAAAAGCTGGGAAGGATGGAACAGATTGAAGGATGACAAGAGAATTCCCTGGAATTGAAAGAGGAAGTACTTGCTGCAGTTCAAAAGACATACTGCAGTTCATTAAGTCTGATATTATTTCAGCATTGTAACAAACATATTCTTTGATCAGAGTTTTGGTATATGAAACAATATATATGAATGCACCAATGAGTAGGCATTCATAACAACATATTTCTCAATGGTGGATAAGTTAGTTCTCACTTGTCAGGCATATAAACACATGACTACCTTTATTACAAATTAATAAAAAGAAAATGGCAAAAGTTGACTATACAATTCCCTCTACCTTTATAATGCCTTATCCAATTCTTGATATTAGTCATCAAAAACCGATGCTACAAAAGCTTCAAAGCAAATTCTTCAGGTCGGACTCACTCTTATCATTTGCTCCGATTTGTATCTCATTATTTAATTTAAATAAATGCACTTTAAGCATAAAAGAATATTTTACACATTATTTAATTATCTGTACATAATAAATTAGAAGATGAAGTTTTTTTATTCGGGCCCGTCTTACTGTCTTCTGGGATCTTTTCAACGGGATTTCTTGGTTGTTTAGCTTTTGTAAGTAGTATTTTTTTAATCAGATGTGGCTGCCCAACTTCTTACTCATCATTCTGGGGTCTTAATAACTAGGGGAGGTTTATATGACCATTATGGTCAAAATGTTTGGCCACATGTACATTCACTCAAGACAGGTTTCTTCTGTGCTCTTGGTTTTTAGCACAAATTTGTCATTTTCCAGGACTTTTAAGGATTCTTGGTACTGGGGATTTCACAATACAAATTCCTTTTTCAATTTTCCTTCTTGATCCCAATATAAATTCTTTTCTCAATTTTCTTTCTTGATCCATTTTGTCTGCTTTTTTTTTTTTCCCGGTGTTCTTTGTCTTTTCTTAATCCTGTTTGTGAGACCATTTCACTGTTCTTGATTCCCTTACTTTTGTTTTTATCTTAATCTTTTAGCGTTTTCTTTGCCATTCTTTGGGATTAACTGTTGCATGGGAAAGAACTTCGAATGATCATGGATGCTGTTCTTCCTCTGTGGAGGAATATGGGCAAGAATCCTTTATGGGCTTCGTTCAAGAACCCAAGGTATTGTTTATTCTAGGAAAAAATTTAGTTTTTAAGCCATTTCTGCCATTCTTCATGCTTTTGTTGTTCAATTTATGAGCCACAGATATTAATATGAATGATGATTCTTAACTGTCTGTAATATGTTAATTCTGCTTTAGATTGTATTTCATTTAAGATTCCTTTTGTAGTGGAATTTTCAAGAAAGATGAATTGGGTCTTGAGATAGCTCAGATTGCAGTACCTGCAGCATTAGCTCTAACTGCTGACCCCATTGCTTCTCTTGTGGATACTGCATTCATTGGCCATATAGGTACGCCTTTCTGCTTTCTATTCTTCATGCACTTTTTTAAATTTTTTTCATCTCTCTTGATCATGCTCTAGACAATTTAGCGAGGTTTAACTAAGTTGACGCGGGAAAAAGTTAGTCTTCTACATTTTATAAGATCTTATCTAAGCATATGAGATCATTAGGTATTATTTTGGATATAAGTTAGTTGCAATGTCTGATAAAGGAAGATATCAAGGAGTCAATTTTGTAATTTACATAATTCAAACTTAAAGAAGTATGATAAGATCTGAAAATGAGTTGCAAACATCATACTTTCTTTAAAAGGCTTATAAGATCGTAACACCTTATTTTAGGAGCTTGTAAGCTTTTTTTTTTTTTTTTCTAAAAAAAAAGTTACCAGATATTTTTTGGACATCTTAACAAATGATGTTTCAAAGCCTTTGTAAGTTCACCGAAACACTCTCTTATGTTTGTGAGTTTTGCTTTTCAACATATGCTTTGTTCTAATTTCAGTTAATGAGATAAATATATAAAACTTTCTTCTTCCTATCTCTAGTTTGGAACTGTCTGTAAGTTTGCTATGTTGGACCACTTGTTCTTCATATAGTTTGTTTGGACTATAACTGATAATTGCACAATCCATTGAAGTTCATCAGAATATTCAGGCGTCTTTATTGGAGTATTATCTAATGATATCAAAGAGTTTACATCAAAGTCGAAAAATCCTATGGTTTCACTGGTTTTTGTTTTGTACATACACACCCATATAGGTCCTGTGGAGCTTGCTGCTGTTGGAGTTGCTATTGCTGTCATTAATCAAGCATCAAAAGTTGCAATATTTCCCCTTGTTAGTGTAACAACTTCCTTGGTTGCTGAAGAAGATGCTAAAGGAAGTTCAGGGGGTGCATATCAGGAGATTGAAATAGTAGAAAAACAACTTGCATCAGATAATGAAAAAGATGATTTGATACCAAAAACAGGTATTCATAAGCCATTTTCTCTTGGAAAAGTGATTAATGGATTTGAACTAATTCTTCCTTTGTTTTCCCATGGATCATATAGAAATGATTTGTAACCGGGATAAGAAAAGATCGATATCATCAGCTTCATCGGCCTTGATTATTGGTGGTACCCTTGGCCTCATCCAAGCGATAATCCTCATTTGTGCAGCAAAACCAATGTTAAGTTACATGGGTGTGAAATCAGTAAGCTTCTTTTGGTGTTATTCACCTTGTTCTTGTGCTCGCTGTGAGCTACTATCATGAGATGAAACAGCATTAGAGCTCTAATCTTTGTAGGATTCTCCCATGCTGAAACCAGCATTAAAGTACTTCATGTTGAGGTCGCTGGGTTCTCCAGCTGTCCTTCTCTCATTGGCCATGCAAGGTGTTTTTCGAGGATTCAAGGATACAAAAACTCCTTTATATGCAACCAGTAAGAGAGAATTTAAAGTTTAGTGAAAATAATGCTTTGCCATCCAAACTATACACGTTTTTTAGACTTCGCTACCTAAACTTTTTCTTTGTAACACATTGCCGTTTAGGCTATGCATTTCTTATCACTTACCCGTATTTGAGTAGTTCCTACAGAATTTTCCACCGGGATTCTGTCATCTGACTTGCGCGTTCCTTTTCCCTAGCTTTGAAAGGTTGTTTTTGTCTGACTAGTAACGTTTAACACAGTTATTGGAGATGTGGCAAATATCATATTGGATCCAATATTCATCTTCGTATTTGGATTGGGTGTAAGCGGTGCTGCAATTGCCCATGTTATCTCTCTGTAAGCTTATATCTCCGCAGAAACCAAAGTTCACACTTACTTTTATTACATCTTTGGAGCTGCTTTTGTTTTAACATATGGCTCTCTAGGTACTTGAATTCGTTGATACTCATGTGGAGATTGATGCAAGAAGTCAATCTCTTGGCCCCAACAATGAAAGACCTGCAACTTTCTCGGTTTCTCAAGAACGGTATGAAAGATGCAATCCCAGGGTCTTGAAAAGAAAAATCTGAATAACTCAATACAGAAAAGAATGATGATTAGATTCTTCTCCTTCATGACAAGGAGGATATCTCATTGGCATCATACTTACCTAGCTATAGGTTTATGAAACATGGAGTTAAGGCAAAAATATATTTCCTCTGATCTCAACTAACTCATAGAATCAATTGCAAGCTTTCGAACTATAGGAACAGCGAACTCAAAAAACATGAAAACTCAGCATAGAATTCTTGCAATCTTTGGCTTTCTGGCAAATGCTGCTAAATGGTTGATTCAACCTCAGTTTTTTCTTTCAAATTATCAATCTCTAAATCTATAGTGTTTATATTTTAAATTTATTTGTTGCTATCGAAAACGAGTACTTTGTTCATCAATAAACTGTAGCACATTTGCTTCTCCACTTTAACCCTGTGCCCGTCAATGTATCCTAATGTGCAAACTTTCTTGTGCATGAACCCTTGGAGCCAGGATTTTTGCTATTATTCAGGGTGATAGCTGCAACTTTCTGTGTGACGTTGGCAGCTTCAATGGCTACAAAACTAGGATCAACTTTCATGGCTGCCTTTCAGATCTGCTTGCAGGTTTGGTTAGCAACCTCTTTGCTTGCTGATGGATTAGCCGTGGCTGCACAAGTAATGATCGTTTCTCCCTTAAACATCTTTTTCTTTACATAATCCATAATTTTGTTGAATTCGTTACATTATGCTTCATCCTATCCTTGCCAAACATCTGAACGGTGACTCTAAGAGAGTGTTTGGCTAAGCTTATTTGAAACATGTTATAAGCTCCATGTTTTTGGAGCTTATAAGATCTCCGGTCTTATTTAAACATAAGTTGTTGAAGTATTTGAATAAAATAAGATATGGAAGCTTATGCGATGCTAGAAATGCTAGATATAATTGAGAAGCATGTTAATAGGTTAAAAATAAGTTAGAAACTCATTTTTTTTCCACTAAAAAAGCTTATAAAATCCAATAATCTTGTTTTTGAAGAACTTATGAACTCTCCTAAGCGCCATCTGAATCTTTCTGCAGGCCATTCTGGCCAACGCATTTGCCAGAAATGATTATGATAAGGTCGTGGCTACTGCTGCTCGTGTACTACAAGTATGCATATCTTTCTGAACAATATACTTAACCATTTTCTTTTCTCCTAGCATTTATATGTAGATACTCCATTCAACATCCAGTACTGATAGTATAATCAACTCTGCAGTTAGGGCTCATTTTGGGGCTTATTCTTTGTATCATTGTAGCCGTTGTACTACAATTTTCATCACAAATCTTTACAAAGGATGTAAACGTTCTTCTCCTTCTACAATTGGGCATCCCAGTAAGTAATCTTTCACAAAAACAAACCTCAGTTTCACCTTTTTTTTTTTGGTTATAACGGTTGCTGATTCATTTTTTGCCATGTTAGTTTGTGGCAGTTACTCAACCTATTAACTCCCTGGCTTTTGTTTTTGATGGACTGAATTACGGAGTATCAGATTTTGCTTATTCTGCATACTCAATGGCAAGTGATCTATGAACATGTACTAGGAACGAGCAACAATCTGAGCTTAAATTTATCTGATTCTCCCCCCATTTACAGGTTTTAATTGCGGGTTTCAGTATACTGTGCTTGTTTTTGCTATCCTCGAGTAATGGCTTCGTTGGTATATGGCTAGCTTTATCAATCTTTATGAGTTTACGGGCTGTGGCTGGATTCTTGAGGTACATTATCGACCCATATTTCATACAGCTTCATAATCCATAGTAACTTAGAAAGAATCAAAGAAAACCAAAAATTTTAACGTACATTTGCTTGTACGTGCAGGATAGGATCAAGAACTGGACCATGGAGCTTTCTTCGTAGTTGATTAATGCTTCAAAGGCCTATGATCCATCAATTCTTGTCTTTTTTTTTTCTTTTTCTTTTTTTTTCCCTTTCCCGTTTTATACTTTTATACATTTCAATATCTATATGAAAATATTAATTTCACAACCACCAGCATTTCTCAGAATTTTCTGAACAGGATTGAATCTGTCATGATTTTGTCTGTGCCTTTGTGGAACATTTTGTGTGAGAATTCAACATAATTCACGGCAAAAAAGTAAAATTTGATATGTTTGAAGTTTGTACCAACTTTTGTCACAAAGTTGGTGACTATTCAAGTAGATATGGCTTCTTGGAACAGTGCATTATATGAATTTGGTGCAATGGGAGCATAGATTTTATCGTATTCAGCAGCAAACATAAAAGTTGTATCCTATTTTAATATTTAAACAACTTATCTTATAGCTGCTAAAATGGAATATAAAGGGTTAGCCATAGTGAAATATTGTCTTTATTTTAATGTTGGACGACGAATATAATCACTATCAAGCAAAAGCTCTAGGCCTTCAAACTTGATCATTTATACATTTACAAGAATAAAGTGCTCCGTCCCCAACCCTCACTCTAGGTTAAGTCGGGACTGAGCCTAAAATTCAAGTGAAAAACCAAATAAAACTATGAAATCGTCAAATAATTTATTGTTTAATTTTTGCTATTCTCACACATTAAAACTACAATAAGACTTGATCCATTCTGATTAATAGCGACAACAATCGAGACTTGATCCATTCTATCTAATAGTGACAAAAAGACTTCAATGACCAAATATTCCCAAAATCTACAAAAATCTAATTAAAACAAGAATTCATGTCTTTTTATGTGAGTCATGCCAACCCGATATGGCCATACAAGTACTAGTCATAGACATCATTATCACTTAGTTTATTGTTGTTGAATTACCTTTTTTTATTTTTTTTAACCCTTTTAACTTGATTATCAAAGATATATATAGAGGATTATAGTTAATAGTCACCTTAATGGCTTAACAAACTTTACAAATGTTACTTAGGTCAAGACATATTCTCAACCCTAGAGTTCAACATCGAGTAACTTAGAGTGAAACCGTAGGAAATCAACTAATTTGGAAATGAACTCGAAGTAGATCGAGGATTAACTCGAACTGCACCCATGTTAAGTAGAATGACAGAAATGTCATTGTCTCATTTGGAAAATGCCACAGCCTAAACAGGCAACAGAGGGCATCACAAATCTTTATGACTGTTGTGGCTGAAAATGCGAAGGACAAAAACAAAGTTTGATTCAATATCTTAACCTAAAGTTCTGTTCAACTTTGATTGATTCCTAACTTCAATTATGCTTATTTTCAGGCTAAATTATGTACCTTTTTCTTTTATTTTACTTTATTTTGTGTTAGATAATTTTAGCAACATAATCATTTGACTCTTACATACAACTAATGGTACTAAAACTAAAGTTAACGTGGCATGTCATGATTTGTCGATCGAGCCAATATTACCTAAAGCTTGTTTGCCATTAATTTAAGGGATAATTGCTTTAACAGTCCCTGAGGTTAAGCCTAATTATGAAACACACTCAATAGTTTGAAAAATTACAATAACATGACTTGTCATTAAATTAGTGGAGTCTACTTGTAATAAATGTTTCAGCTCATTTAATATTATTTTGAATCGTCTAATTGTAATGTGCAAGGGGCATTGTTGAAAAACCACAAGATTTTTTCTGTGATTCCTTAATTCAAAATCCAAACAAGTTAAATTTAGACAAATTTTAACTATTTTTTCTTGTTAACTTGAGCTTACATTAATTTTTTGACGGATTATGAATTCAAATACTGAAAATTTTATCCTTTTAAGTGAAAAATAAACAAATTTATTTTGTTGTCTGCCCAATGTCCTGTCCAGATGATACAATCCAGTTTCTTCATGCTGAGGCTGTGCTAAGTTTATTCATAAAAAACTAAAGAAAGTACAAACTTAGGCAAAGGATACCTAATTGATGTCATTGTGACTCATTATGTATTAATTATTTCTTAATTAAATTGGGTTGACTAAGCTTTAGTGCCAGACTTAGCCGATATTTAATAATTAAGAATTTTTTCGGAAATTAATAATTAAGAACCATATAACAATAACAAAAATCATGATAATAATAAGAATAATTTTCTAGAAGCTATGTGCCCAGTTCCACCAACTAGCTATTGTTACTTGCATATGTAGGTGTGTTTGGCCACCTAATATATGCACCTCAATTTTGAATATTTTAAGCAATTTATTGTCCAATTCCTTTTTATGCATACAAACTTATAAACCGAAATATAAATTACTTATATTTGATAAACCAAAGATGAAGTTTGTACAATCTCTTTTTGTAATTTTTTTTAATCCAAATATGATAATTAAATCGGTGATAAATGATGTATATCCTATGTTTGAGCATAGTTTTTTTCTGAATCCTAACTTAAAAGCTTGAGGCCATAGTTTACGACGTAGTAACTTCTTGTGTTATTGACTTTTTGATCAAATATGCTGACCAATATATCACGTGAATTAATGATTCCTCTCGTATTAAAGTGAATTACTATCGACATGTTATGATTAATAAAATAAAGTAGAATACCCCCGATGATGTAAATCCAATCTTCGTTCAATAAATAAAGTTTTTGACAAAATAAAAAGTGAAAACTACAAAAGAATTCAAATCAATTGTTTGTCAAGGTGATATTGACAAAATGAATAATGAAAGCATGAATATTTTTCTTTATATTACTAAACCCTTTTCCCCAGTTACCCCTTTTCCCTTGATTTGAAAGGGAAAAGACAAAGTCAAATTTGATTATGTATCCTTGTAGTCTTGAGTCCTTTTCTCATGCATTGCAATTTCGATGCCATTGATTAGACAAAGAAAAAGGTCCCTAAGCACCGAAAGATGAGAAAATTGGGAATTTTATTTTGTCTTTTTAATTTTGTGTAAGTATTTAATTATATCCACATAATAATTTATTATAATTATTGTCTCTAAACTTCATAAAGATCACAAGCTTGGCAATCATAAAATTCTTGGGGAATATTAAAATGGGACAATTACACTTTACGCCCTGAACTATAAGTCTTTTTACATTTCATCCAGCGAACTATTTTTCGTTTCAAACCACCATACCAACTTTCAAAAAATTTGCACATTGCCCCCTAACATGGTTTTCGGTAGGATATTATGGAATATTCCGACCACAACACATAGTTTAGACGGTAAAGTGTAAATAACGCATAGTTTTGGGGTAAAGTGTAAATATTTTATTCTCACATAATATGACCGTGCACTTCACGTGGTGAATTGTGACTGGAATATTCCATAATATTCCTCCGTAAACCATTTTAGGGGGCAACATGCAAATTTTCTAAGCTGGTATGGTAGTTTGAAACGAAAAATAGTTCGATGGATAAAATATAAAAAGGTCCATAGTTCAAGAGGTAAAGTATAATTATCCCTATTAAAATTGTACCATGGCATTTAATCTTTTGAAATGTTCAAAAGGAATAATAGAATTTTGTCTATCTCATCCAAATCCCATATCTCATCTTTTTTGAACCAAATCCAAGTTTTAGGGATTCCAAATACACGAAAGTTAGTTTAGGTTCCAATGCTTTCTTGATAATCCCACTTACAATCGCCACTATCAACAGATATATATTTTTTTATCAATATATACACATGTGACATTGGAAGAAAGGATATATTATCAATATATGCACGAGACATTGCAAGAAAAGAATAAGGATAATTACCTCAACAACATCCCCGAGGCTTGATATTATTACCAAAACATCCCCTATAATATAAAAAATTATATTATGACCCCTATTTTTAATTTATCTAACAAATAATTACAATCACATCCTCTAAAAATCTTGAGAATAATAAGTAAACTCCCCATACAAGAAGGTAAAAATTATAATCATGTATAAACTCAAGAGATATAATTGTTACTATGTATTATGCTGAACTAAAAATAGGGAATATAACAATAAGTGTACAAAACCCTAGGAGATGTTTTGAAAATTATACCAAACTTCGGGGAGTGTAGAGATAATTATCCCATATAGAATAAATAGACTTGACATAAAGTCTTGCTCTTTTGTTCTAAATCAACTAAGGTAGTTACAAAAGAATAAAGCCCCCCACCCCGCAACAATAATAATAGTAATAACTTAGAAGTGGTAAATTAAAAGAATATTTCCAAATGTTATTGATATCCGCTTGATAGTTCTTTTTTCCCATTAAAACTCATATGTGGCATAAAGTTGGCTGCCTCAAATGATCATCAATATTCATGGCATAAATTTTCTTCATGATCATCATCATCATTCATCATCATCCCTTGCAAACTAAGCTATATAATTCATTAGATGCTATAAATTTTACCCTTGGCATCTGATCCAAAAAGGTTCTGAAAAAAGAAAAAGAAAAGCAATTATTTATTCAAATACATCCATATCCACATCATCCATGGACTTTCATGTCCAACTTTTTGGAAATTGAAATCCACTTATGCTAAGGTTCCCATGCCTTCTTGATAATCCACTTATCATAATCAATACCAAGAATTATACAACAAAACAGAACCAAAAACACAAAAAATGTAAAGGGTTTCCAAGAAAGTGAGAGATATACAAGAAGTATACACAAAACAACACTAAAAACAAAAATTTTGCAAAGGGTACCCTAGAAAGTGGTGGATATATACAAAACATGCAAAGGGCATTCAAGAAAGCGGTGAATATGTAAGAAGCATACAAAAACAGCACTAAAAAAATAGCAAATGAAAAGGGTTTCCATGAAAGTGATGCATATACAATAGTGTACACGAAACAGCACTAAAAACACAGAATATGTGAAGGGTTTCCAAGAAAGTGATGGATACACAAGAAGTATACACAAAACAGCACTAAAAACACAGAAAATGTAAAGGATGCTCAAGAAAGTGATGGATATACAAGATAGATTTAACAATTTAGCATAACGAAGGAAAGGTACAAAAAAGGGAAAACGGGATCGAATCGCTTGTTATCTTCTTGTTACATCATTCATCAGATAGGTTCTCTTCTGTTCCTTTCCCTTATCTAGAATGAACATTATTCCAACTTACAACAACAATGAAAGACTTTTAACAGATACTATGAAATGGCATAGTGATAAAACTCCAATAGCAAGACTTTTTGTAGGCCTAGGAAGATCAGAACATGTATCTATAGAGGGACAACATGTTATTGCAATGAAAATTTATACTTGTTGGATAAGGTAAATAGATAGAAATAAAGACCTACTGAACGGGAAAAATATATATTTTTGATAATAATTGAGAGATTAGTTTCCTACACCGGGCATTTTTTTAATCATCCCAGTGACTATTCATTCTTTGCAATATCTAGTTTAAAGAATGAACCAAAATTGCAAAAACTAGTGTTTTCTTCATATATTCTGAGCCTCGTTTTATGGTGCCATGCTGCCTTCTTTTTCTAAATATTGCTACTAACAAAACCCCAAAATTTAAAGCTGGTAACTTTACCAAAAATATCTTGTTTACCGGGCTAAATGCTTAGCAGAAAATACTCTGGATTCACTGAGCCATCAGCTGATCAAGCTGCATTTGCTCAAGCCATGCACCTAAAGCAGATTGGTCAACTTGTTCGATCTGGTTACTCGTATTTGCACCTTCACCGGAAGATGTCCCGGTTCCGGTACCTGCATCACCAACAACACGGGGTGCAGATTTTTCCTTTATGTCTTGCGGAGATTCTTTGACAAGTGACTGCACCCACGATAAATCGGGCTCCTCCCCATTGTTGAGAAGCTCAAACGATGATGATCTCTTGAGCTTGCCCAGGTCATCAGCCGTGACAGCCCACTCTGGTGGCCCATTAGGAGATCCCCACTTTGACCAAGACTCATCCAAGGAGGCAACAGCAGCTGCAGCGTTAGACCCGAGATCACGTGAGCTAAGACTCCGTAACTGTTGATGCTGCTTCTCTTGTAAAGCTAGCATTGACATCCTGGCACTCATTGGTGAGATGGGCTCCACAGTGCGAGGCGACATTCTCCCAGAAGATGGAACCCCGAAAGGGGCCTGGAGAAGAGGGTGATCGACATTTCTTGGTGAAAATGTTGTTTTGATTGGAGATAGCATGCTCTGTTGCTGCTGCTGGAATTGATTCATGATTGCTGACTTGTGTGTGGGGGAGAAAACCGCTGTAGGCAATTGTTGATCGGAGTATCTTGGAGAAGAGCTCTCTGCCGAAAAAATATCATCCAGATTTGAAGGAGTTAGGGTTTTTGGATGAACCGAACGATTCACCAAACTTGGTTGAGAGAGAAGGGATAACTCATTTAAGAGCTGTTGCTGCTGGACATCAATATCTGAATATATAGTCAAGTCCTCGCGTGGAATATCTCTAGCATTCAGGGACGAGCGCAATCGACTTGACTGGAGGTTACTTCCCGGTAAATGCAACGCTGGAACATTTTGTTGGGATGGCCAACCCGTGTTCGAAATGCCATTGGTTGATGGTGACATGGGTGGTGTGAACGGAGATGGAGACATTACGGGGACCGAAGAAGGGGAACCAGGTAAAAGGCTCATGGCTGCAGCAAAATCCATGGCATTAGCAGCAGATGTGCTCGAACGAGGAGAGGGAACCGCAGAACCAGTAGACACATACAAGGGTCGGAGTTCCTCTTGTGTGTGCGCAAAGAAGCACACTCTTCTATTACAACTCGTACCATCTTTGCATAGACGAGTCCTATACTGCGCAGGGTGAAGCCAGCACTCGAAAACCCCGTGAGCATATTCACACATGTCCCCTCTTCGACAAGCCCCCTTACGAAAATCCGGACATGGCACACAGCTATAGTGGTACTTCCTTGGATCCCTTCTTCGAGCATTTTCACCGGGGTGAACAAATGGGCACTCAGTCCAATCATGTGAGTAGGCACGAGAGCAGGGCCGGACCTTAAACGAAAACATTCTAAATTCATCTGTAGAGTAGATGCTATTCTTGATGTCTGGTAAAGACGGGTCAATAGGGTATTCTTTCTTTTCTAGTGCAGGTGATGCAGGAACATCGCTGGACTTTGAACCCTTTGGAGAAGGTGCCAACTCTGGAGAACGTGGGGATCCATTTGCACGAGACGGTGAAAGTGGGGGCGAATTTGAATTCGAAGTGCATACTGATACTCTCAGATCATGATGCTCCTCCTCAAATGAAGTGTCTGTTGTGAGCATCGTTTGAAGAGAATATTTCATGCCCGAAAATTTGGGAGAAACGACAATAACATCAAGAGGACGGCGGCCATTGGCATCAGCTAGGTTTGGATCGGCCCCCGCTGCTAAAAGTAGTTTCACAACATCAACGGCATTTATCGATCCACCCGATGCAGCACAGTGAAGTGCAGTGCTCTTGTCAATACCACAATTTCGGTTCACATCAACTTCAGGAAAAGAAATAATCAGTTTCAGAACATCGATACTACCATAAGTGGCAGCCACCATCAAGGGAGTCATATGCTGTAGAACCATTTGATTTGAACCTTTTTGTCGTCCATACCACAGACCAACCTCATCAACGCTGGATGGTTCACGATCAACATACTTTTTAAATCCTTCTAGATCATTGTTGGCAGCAAGTTCAAGCAAGCTCGCAAAAGCATCTTCAGTTTCAACATTCAAAAGATCAAGATTCATGATTACAGCTTTTCAACGTCAATCGAAATGGGAAATTTATATAGCCGGCTTATTTCCAGGCTCCAATAAATCAAACTTGCACATGCTCCTAGTCTTGAAATCAAACCGGATCGAGACCAAACAAAACAAGCAA
Source organism: Handroanthus guayacan (assembly GCA_014898755.1). Taxonomy (NCBI): domain Eukaryota; kingdom Viridiplantae; phylum Streptophyta; class Magnoliopsida; order Lamiales; family Bignoniaceae; genus Handroanthus; species Handroanthus guayacan. Next base: position 696,927 of record JACFYI010000417.1, read on the forward strand.
GCCCGAGATTAGAATCAGAAAGGGGAAGCAAACAGCAAGAATAGATTAAAAAGTGGCCTCAAGAGTAAAATCAGCATTTAAAAACATGCACAAATATGGATAAAGAATGCCCAAATCATCTATACATGCAAAAGAGCAATCAGAAATCTATGGCTCAGTGAATTATCTACTGCACAAAACAAAAAGACTCTGGCTTATCGATAAGGAGCTGAATTAGATGGGACTAAATTTCCGCAACAAATAACCTTCAAACGTATCAATTACAAATATATTGTTACACATGAAAGAAAATGGTAAAGTAAGTTATAAATCCTCCCAACCCCCCCCAAAAACCAAGGGGGAAAAGAAAAAGGACAAAATAAAAAACATTCTGAAAACTAAAACAGTATAGAAAAGTCAAGAAAGAACTCCGAAGATACAGCTACAGAATCCACAATCATCTTCCAAAAGCCCAGAAAGGGGGTGGGGTGGGGGGCGGGGATAGAGAAAGAAGAAGGAAAGTCAAATATCG
>JACFYI010000417.1:705954-720703 GCA_014898755.1 Handroanthus guayacan
TAGAAGGAGAAATCACAAAACTTTAAATTGACTGGTTAATTATATAAGTGCGACTTCTATGAAATTGTCAATTTTTGGATTTTGACTCGATTTTGAAAAATTCAAACATAATAAATGCGTGAAATAGATAATGTGAATTAAAAGAAATAATAAATAAATAAAGAAGTTATTATTTGCAAAACAATTTTTATTAACATAAAATAGTTGAAAATTTTTTTATATAAACACTCACCTCCCAATAACTCTTTATCTTCATAATTTTACTAATTTTCAAAGAAAAGTTAAAAAATTCTCAATATATATAATGTGAAAAGATTAGATTTTGAGCAAAATTATTATGTAATGACGTAGAGTACGATTTGGGCCTCTGAAGGGTGGGGTGACGCACATAATGAGGTGATTAGGAAGATCTAAGAAGCGGACGCGTGGAAAGTTAACGGTCGTCGTCAGCTAAAACGTGCGGTTGAGTGTTGTTGCTTAGGAAGGAGTTTTCTTCCTAAAATGCCACCTAACACCTCGACAGGGCCCGCAACTTAACGGCTCAGCGCCGTGATGTAACCGTTGAGTCATTACACACGTGGAGTTTAACCGAGTGTGTAGGGTCTACATTTTCTCTAATTGTCGGGGCACGTAGTCGCCTTATTGTGGACTCAATCAGTGGGGCTTAATTATTGGTGTAATGCTATTCTAATGACCAATTTGCCCCTTTCATATTTTGTTAGGACAAGAGGAGGAAAAAGGAAAAAGATAAAAATATTGATATTTAAATTTTACATGGGGACAAGGCGATGATCTTCGTAGGTTTTTTATTTCACAAATGATTAAAGAAAATGACAAGTAGTTGTGTTTTAATTTCTATCAAACTATTATAGTTTAATTATATTTAATTGTTGGTAAAAGGAAAAAGACAACTAATGAGTGCTAATTTTAAATAGGGTTTCATTTTAGTGAAGTCAATTAAGTAAAATGTCATGTGTTGAAACTTAAAAAAAAAAAAATTCAAACATGTATATGTTCGAAAATAATGAAAAATGCATTTACGTGAAATATTTAATTAGCAGCACTTAGTATTTTATATCTATTACTTATTTTTTTTCAGATATCCTTAAATAATTTCTATTTTTATCAATTTTTTTTTGAACAATTGTCCTAGTTAAATTAATAATGTTACACAAATAAAAATATATGAAACTCTTGCTTCTTTAATTTACAGAACAAAGAGCAATATAATTTTAGGATAAACGGGAGTACGGAAAAATAAAATTTTTACTTTAATACATCTTTTATTTCCTTTTTTTTATATCAATTGTACTGTTAAATTCATAATAATTGTTTCTATAAAAGAATATCTTATATGGTAGAATTTTGAAAAAGAAGACCACCTAACTTTTTCATCAAAAAATAGTTAAAATATATCGGTTACCAATTTGAGGAAGGGGAAAAAAAGGATAGGGAAGTCATTTAAGGCAAGAACTGAGGTGTCTTCTGTCCCAAAACCAACAGCCATTCTCGTTTTAGATTTTCTCTGATGATGTTTGAGATTGAGATAAAAATATTCCAAGATTTCAAGATCAGGACTTCACTATCATCGTATATTGTTTTTAATGAGTTTGAGCATTTTGAACACTCCCCTCATTGATAAAGGGCCACGCACCCCCAAACCCTACCCCACCCCTCAAAAGTACATCTGCATGTAGCATATATTCAGATGTGAACTCACCAAAGAGATATTCATGACCGCATCTGCATGAGGAGCTGATTTCTCCTTGACGACAGTAAGTTTGTGTTCATCTTTTATTCATTCTGTGGGATAATCAGTTGAGATTGAATTCAGAATGGAATTTCTGCTGTAAATGCGTGTATTATTTTCATTATTTTGGTTTTTTTTCCCCTCCCTCCCTCTCTCTCTCTCTCTCTCTCTCTCTCTCTCTCAGGTGTGTTTGTGTGTGTGTTTATTTTCCAAGTTTTCCTGTAATCTGATTTTGGTTTCATATAATTTGATTTGTTTAGCCAGGAGGGATTGTGTCTTTGTTTAGCGGTTTGGCTCTATTGAGACAGAAGTGATTGGTTCTTGAGATAATTAAGTGAAAGATGGTATCATGTTATTACAGTTAGGATCCTCCAAACTGGTTTTTTTATTTCATATTCTCTGGGTGTTTGGTATTGCTTTTGACAGCAACTTTTAGGTGGTTTACAACTGGTAGTAAAACTACTTATCTAATTATGAGCTAGATCTTTTTTTTGAGTGTTTGAAACTTTATATAATCAATAATAATATATAATTCATAAACAATCTTGGGATTGTTTACGAGAGACTGTAAGCTATTCTAAATAAAAGTAGGTAATTATGATTTCAAACGCCATCAATTTTTGTTACAGGTGATTATGATTTTAAATACCACCGCTCTTTGTTAGCTCATAATGGAATTTTTGTTTGTTTCTAAACACAAAGTGCTTTTTATTACAATTTATTTTTTTAACTTTTAGCAAATAGGTGATTATGTGATCGCATAATCTGTTGCAAACATCATCTTACCTTATAGTCATTGAAAAGTGATTTTAGAAGTATTTGATGTCTTAATTTTTGTTTTTAGAAAAAGTAATTTTAGAAGTATTTTTAGTAACGTAACATTTGCTTTTGCAAAAAATAATTTTAAGCTAAAATCAGCCCGAATGTATTCTAATCGGTTAAAAGAATTTTATAAAAATAATTTATTACACTTATTTTACAATCTAAAATTTGAAAATATAATTAAAAAAATAAAAAAAAATCACTTTTTTGGCAAATATCACCAATAATTTTTTTGTACTTTTTAGCTTTTAATTACAAATATTCTCAACTTTTACTACTTAATTTTACAACTAGCTTGTCAACTTTTTTATGTGAAAATTACTTCTTTTTAAAGTATAAGTAATGCCAAACGCCCTTTCTGTGTCACAAATACATACCATGTGAAAAAATTGTTTCATTATAAAGCCATAAGGTTGTGGAGACGATACACTTGGCATGCTTATACATCATGGAATAGAGGATCCAAAGTGAGGCTCTTGATGTGGTGCTTTTCCTATTTGAAAAGGGACGGATGTGGTTAAATTTTCCACTTTTATATAATAATTCCTAGTTGTTGTTTGTTTTGTATGCATGATAGATGTGTATGTTACGCTACAGGGTTGAAAAATTAACAAAGTTAATTGAAATATGATCCACTATTCATTAATTGCTGATTTTTTTTAACATTTTTTTATCAGTTCTTGATTGTGGGAGCTTTCATCCGCTTGACTTGCTTAGTTAAAATATTTTTATTAGAAATACTAAGTTGCTGGAGCTCAACTGGTGTTCATCTTGATTATTCTCATTAATGTTGTAAGTATCAAATTGAACTAAGGTAACTTCAAATTTTGAAAGGTAAGTCTTAAAAAATTGTTCTGATAAAGAAATTGGTAGTTCTGTTTGCAAATTTCTTAGCGTCATTCTTGATCACAATTTACATCTCTATAAATGGCGATTATTGTGTAGTTAAGCTGAGATTAAAAAAATTAAATGTTTCCTCAGATTCCGAAATTTGTGATAAATTTTCCTCAATAAATGTTTCATGGTAAGTAGAATGAGGAAAATGATCATAAGGTATTCCTGAAAATCCTGAGGGCAACCATGTTTCGGTAACCTTACAAAATAAAACTAATTTCTGTACAAGACTTAAGAGTTGTGAGTTCTGTATGACTGTTAAAAGGATAATGGGACAATGTGATTCAAAAGGGTAATTTGCTCATTCGCAAGACTTGAGTTAATATATCATCAAATGTTGGCATTTGGATTCAGAAAAGGAAACAATGATATCCTTTTCTGCCTAGCATGACGGTATTTTTTCCACCTTAAGGTAAGCTTTAATATCTTGCTACCCTTTTTTACTTCACCTTAAATTCCTTGATCTTCATTATTACTGTTTCATTGGTCGTCGGAGGTCTAGGGAGCACGACCCTGCTCGTTTATGGCTGGATGTTTGTGACATTGTTTCTGACTCTAGGCATGGTGATTAATTGAATTTTCCGGTTGGCCCTTGGGATTGAATTCGATATAATTTTTTTCATTTCAAAGAATCAAGAAGTGAATACTGACACCCATTAAGGCCTTATGATTCTTCCTATACTTCAATAGAGTTTTTTGGTGTATATGCCCTTAATATGGGGTATGGTTGGGTTTGACCACCTTTTTTTTTTTTTTTTTTTTTGCTCTCTCTTTTTTAATAAAAAAAGATTCATGTACAAAGAATCACATGCTTTATGAATAAAGAAATATCATTCTATGCTTGTATCCTGTAATCTATATAAACTCTTCCGGAAGGCTCACTTTTGTGTACTTAAATGCATGAAAGTAGCATTCTGTACTCCATGTTCACAATGCTGAAGACCATTACTTCATCGACCATGTGATTTTTGTTTCTTTTGGAAATGTCGTGTAACCAATAGGTAGGCATTATGCAACGGCAGCCAGATAAAAAAGGGCAACATGAATTTGATGTGAAGGGGTATGACTTATTTACAGCCGGTGCACAATGTTGGAATTATGGTATTGGAAGCGATTTTATGTCACCTAATGTACTTTCGGGAAGCACATTGGATGTAGCTTCTGCGAATCAGCTAAATACGTGTTGGGGAAGCTCTTCTTGTGAATCACAAGCGAATGGTGGACAAATCTCCGTAATCTCAGATTCAGGTTCCAAAAAGATTCACCATGCATGTTTTCTCAAAGTTCTCGTTTACTCATATTCTTCAATTATCAATCGTCCCACGAGACTATATATCCAATTTCGGTTTTTCGTATTTCAAATTTTCATACTTTGTCGGTGCAGTTGTGGTTATTTAGAATATGCTTACAATGACATGATCAATTGAAATTATTGCAGAGGTTTTGTGTGTATATGTTGAGTGCATTGAAACTTAATTTGAGATCAGACTTTATAGAAACTCTAAGTTTTATATATTTCGTGGCTAAATTACCTCAAAAACGATAGAAAAACAAACTATGATTTTCCTTTTCATCGTGCGAATGAAGTTGATTCAGGCCTATCTAACCTTAGAACTGGTGGCATCTCAGAGAAGCATTCTGTTCCATGATTTTGGTTCAGTCAACTGATAACTTATGGGATATAATTCTAAATTAATTGTCAGTTCCTGGAAAAAAATTAATCATTTTTGCGTTCTTTGAAAAATCGATCATTATTCATGTTCTTGGAAAATTAATTCCTCGTATTAGAGAAGTAACATTGACGAAACCATTTTCCTTAATTTGGCTTTGAATGAGGAGAACAGAGAGACGCTTATAGAAGTATAATTGTAGGAGTTATTAAGAAAACTTATATTGGTTTTGTTTGGGAGGACAACAGAGAAAGAAACATAGCTAAGGGAAAATGGAAGTGAAAAGGCTTATGATCTTAATTAGTTGATCTGTTTTCGGGTGAAATAAAAGTGAAAATGTTGTCTGTTGCTTTATCTCTGTGATTTTATGTAATAAACATTGTTGAAAGCACGATCGGTGAAGAATCTCTAATTTACTTTTCTGTGACTTCATTGACACTATTTTGTGCGTAAATTCATGTAAGTTATGCCGAAACTAAGGAAACTTCATACTCAGTGTGCAGACAAGAGCATGGAAGTGTTGCATCATCCATAGTATCTCCTACAATGGGACAATATTTGATGCAAGAACCTCAACGGGATCGCATTGGCAGCTCAAATGTGAGAATATGGCGTTAATTTGGATACTGTATTTGCATATGAAGATTAATACTAGTATCCTTTCGAAGACTAATATGAGTTTTCATTTAAATTATATCTATCGAATTCATGTTTCCAATATGTTTCAGGCATGCACCTCGCATTCTTATTTAGGACTTTATTTCCTACTTTCTCTGTAATGTTTCTGAGTATACAATGATGTACTAATTTTTCAGTTAGTCCCAGAGTTGAATGCAGTGCCTCATTATAGAACTACGTCGCCTTGTGTATTGCCAGAGGAACCTGTTTATGTGAATGCCAAACAATACCATGGAATTCTGAGGCGGAGGCAATTGCGTGCGAAGGCTGAATTGGAAAATAAAGTGACGAGATCTCGAAAGGTTTGGTTTATAAGTTCTTGGATTATAAGCCTATGTTCTCGATTAAGAGGGTGTTTAGCTAAACTTGTCATATTCTTTGTGCGCAGATTTCTGATGTTATGTTTCAAAGTTTGCGTTGTAAATTTGCTTAGATTTTAAATTCTTATAATGATCGACGAAATTTCATTTTAAACAAGAACTTTATGCTGCTCTCTTTTACCAGCCTTATCTTCATGAATCTCGTCATCTGCACGCCCTGAGAAGAGCCAGAGGATGTGGGGGCCGTTTTATCAACACGAAAAAGCCTGATACTGCTGCTGATAAAGCCACTCGTGACAAAGGCAATGGCACTGGTGATTCTCCACCACTGAAACCTCTTCTTCCTGCAGATTCTGGATATGCACCCTCCGGCCCTTCTGGACTAGTCGAGTCCTCCACTAGCCGCAATGAATTCAAAAGGCTCTCTGTTGATGAAACCAAGGATGTGGAGTTCTTCCGATGGAGCTGCCATAAAAGTTTGTTGTCCGAATGATGACGTTTGAATGGTAAAGTTGAGGAAATTACATCGTATACATGGATATGATAACATAACAGTTCTTTATATTATGCGAGATTATCTATGGTGAGCGATGTTGTCTTTGTACATTATCGAGTAATTTGATGTAGAATTCTTGGTTTGTCATGTTCAGGTAATAAGTCTTGAGATCTTATGTAGAATTATATGCGAACAGATGGTTTGTTACCATGCTGTTATTGTATAATTAAATCGGTCTATGCTTGAGCCATGCATGTGTGCTCACGTGAGCAAATGAACTATGAATACCCATAAATTAGAGAAGTGCACTCAGAAGATATTCATCATAATATTTATTATTTTTCATTTCAATTATTTTCCCTTTTAAGGTCTTGTACTGGCTTGAACATTGGAGGTCTGTAAATTTTACTAGATCCATTGAAAACTCTAGTCATCTTATGTATTCGGATAAGGTTGTGTGCCCAAATTTTATCTGTGTTTGGAAGAATTCCCCTGTTAAGTCCCACCTAGTGAAACAAAAAAGTAATGCAAATCTACCTCCCATATGGTTCAGTTCTTGCATGCTAAATTCCGTAAATTTGGTAGCCCATGATCAATTTAAAGTCAACATGGGAGTGTGTCGTCATACGTTAGTTTTTGTAATTATATTGGGTGTGCTGGAGACAGGCATGAAAACCTGAAATCATGGGCAAGCGAAAGAGAGTAGCGGAACAACCACTTGCAGATATAGACCCCACCACTCAAATCCACCGAAATTTCTTGGATGGATGCGTTCTTGCTTGCCAGCAAGATTGCAAGATCAGATTGGAGGAGTATTTTTTCCAATTTATAAGCTCAATTGATGACGCGGAGATGCTCCTTCCTCATTTGGTGGTAGTTAAAACTTAAAAGTCATGCTGTGCATCTAGACCAAGCTGCGAATCTAGATTTAGACAAAGTAATTAAGTCCAACTAACCTACAAAAGGATTGAAAATTATGCTTAATTTGCGGTGACGGTCACCATCACCAATCACCGTCACGGCAGCCGCTTTCGATTCAAACGAAAGTTGCTGGGGCTCACCACTAAGAAAAGCATTAACGGCCTCGTACAACTTGCTGGAAAAGTATTAGCTATTTTCTTACAAGCAGTATTAGTAGCGCACGATGTGGGGAAGTAGGTTAATTTCCAGTCATGGATGCATGTTTATCTTCTTGTCCTATAATCTCCTGCACTGCAAGTTGGGATGGGGGAAAAAAATGAAAAAGAAATCTTCCATTTAAAATTAGCCCCTTTATAATTTATCCACACGTGATCGTCTTGGCAACTTGCCATAGCCACGTGTGACTAAAGATTCCTCAATAGAGTTTTTATCATCAGTATCGATCCATTACTACAAACCGAAAATCTTGAACATATCGAATTAATAGGTCAAGAAAAGTCAGAAGAGTGTAATGAATTGAATAAGAAGAGCACAAATGAGAAATCTCTTCAATTCATCATATTCCAAATGCGGATGATCTGTTTCTGTGTTTCCCATCATAATAATAACACGTTAGCTGCTGCATGAATTCTCTCTCTCTCTCTCTCTCTCTCTCTCTCTCTTATGGGAAGTAAAATTGTCCATAAGATACATCTCCATATTATCTATAGGCTGTATCCCCCCTACTAAGAATCTTGAAGCATAAATCACTTTCAAGTTCAATAAACAACAAAGACCCATAAAAAATAACTAAAGATAGGGGATAAGAAACATTATCATGTTGAAAAGTTTAAGGTGTTAGCTCCGATTCAGGGCACCAATCATGCCGTTCAAGGATGGCTCCATGGCATAAATATTTAGACCCCTCGTCCGTCCTGGGGCCCCGCCTTTGACTGAAGCAAAATCCAGCAGAAACCTACAAGCAAGGATTCAGGAGTTCAGAATTGACAAAACCTTTTAACTGTTGTGAGCTAGTTGCATGAGACATACTTGTTTATAGTCGATTTTTCTTTGTCCACGATGCCGCAATTTATCAGTATCTTCTGATCGATTTTTGAAACCTTGTGTTCCAGAGGCATGTGTACTAAATCCATCACTGGATAAACAAGGTAAATAATCAATTATAAAGCCAGAAATTTCATGGAGGTGGGGAATGAGATTAAATGTGACATATTGGGGAAAAACTAACCTGATTTCTGGGTACTCTTGACAGCATCACCAAGACCCAAAACTTTCTAAAAAGATTTAAAAGTTATGATTTCAGTATCATATAGAATGAGACATAACATGTCAAAATCCAGTAGCAGGGAAAAAGAAATATCACCTTAAGCTTCTCGTAGCATGTCTCCAGGTCATCATTAACCAAAATATGATCAAAGAGACCGGATGAATTTCCCTGTTCCAGCTCTGCCTTGGCATTTCGTAGTCGTTTTTGGATCTGTTCTTCTGTCTCAGTCCCCCTATACATATAATTATGAATCTTAGCTCAATAAAGGGGCATGCAAGGTGACAAGATCAAAAATGTCTGAGACAGGCACCTTGCACGAAGGCGTTTCTCAAGCTCCTCGAACGAGGGAGGACAGACAAAGATGAAAATGGCTTCCAGAGAACTAGCCCTGACAGATCTCGCCCCTTGGACATCAATATCAAGGATGCATCTCTACATAAAATCAGAATTTGACCCTTAAGTTTACAAAACAAAGAATCATTCAGGTGGTGTTTGTCAACACCATGATTAAAATCAACAATAAAAAATTACCAAAAACCTCATACAGTTTGGACCGTTCATGAAAATTCTCCAATATCTTTTGCAATTACAAATATCCCACCAATATTTGCCCCTGGTTTTCAGATTTCATGGTCGCTAGTCGTGGTAACAGAAACTTTAACACGTGTTTTAGACACAAGGGGGGTATTTGTAATTTTGAAAGACAGAGGAAGTTAAGGTCACATCAATTTTAACTTGGCGCAGAACCTAGAAGACTGATGCATTCGTAATGCAAGAATATCTTACTTTTCCTTTGTCAGCAACCACCTCAACAGCTTCTATGCTTGTTCCATAGAGATTTCCATGAACAGCTGCAAACTCAAGAAATTTTACATCCTCTATATCTTTCTCCATGACACTGCGTTCAGTAAAATGGTAGTGAACACCGTTCTGCTCATTGTTCCTTGGAGCACGGGTCGTGTGGCTTACTGAAAATCCAAACATTGATGGAAATTCTTCCATCAGCTTGGAAATCAATGTACCCTTACCAACACCTGAAGGACCACTAATGACAATTGGTTTTTCAGCTTCCCCAATAATTCCTTTACTCCAAGCAACTACTTCAGTCCCCGATCTCATTTTCTGCTCTATGACAAATGCAGTATTCACCTGAAAAATGAACAAAAAGGTTTGGTAGGCAAATAGAGAAGAAGGCAGGATTCACTGTGGATTTGGATTAAACTACGTGAGAAACGAAATAAATGCATGAAAACATATCAAAAGCTTCTAAGGATCTCAAGACACCAACCTCGAGAAACCAAAAGCTATCATCAGAGGTTGTGTTCCCCTTAACAACCAGAATCCGATCATCATCTAAAATGATCGCTGAATGGCTCTTTGATGGCTTGGGTTTTGTGCCCAACACAACAGGGATCACCCTATAAAAACAATTATCTTTTGGTTAGCTCGCCTCTATGCTTAAGGAAAACTGAACCGACTCAAACTGAAGTAATGCTTCAAACCTTACCATTCATTTGTTGATTTATCAAAAATTCGAATTCCAATTGTGGACTCAGATTCGTTTTCATATGCACCAATGACATACTGAACCGAATTAAAAAGGTATAAGATTCATTCATAACCAAAGATACTGCAACTTTGGGGGAATAAGAAAAAGCACGAAAAAGGAGGATATTTTTCAATAAATTTGATTCCCATACTGTTTTACTGCAACCAACACTGATAGCAGTTTCACATCCCTTAGAATTTAAGTGAAGGCCATTGGGGACATTGCCGTTGAGATCATCTACAACGAAAGCAGGTGCTTCTCCCTGATCATAGCACAACCAAAATAAACAAAAGATTAGAAAACATGGCAACCATTCTGACCAATCTTTTACATTTTAAGAAAGCTTTTGTTCACTTCGTTTTTCCATTATGACAATAGACAAGAAGAAATCAGAAATATGAGCTCACCATTAATACAAGCGATCCACTAATGAAGACTGATCCTGTTAAGAAATGCACAAGGTGGAGAGAGATCAAAGACGATAAATGATATCAGAAGAACAGAAACACAAACTTCCAAATTTAGCATCCAAAAGCATAAAATCTGCCCCTTCCAACCTTTGCTCAATCACAAAAATAAAGCATAGCCACATAACAAACGTAAAAACAGCCATCAGAAACAAAAATCCGAATGCCCCGTTAAATAATCGAAGTAATAGCATGGCATATAACACATTCTACCGCTTTGTGCAAAAATCCTAGAGCCTCGTTGTTACATTCTAAAGCATACAATTAATAACTAAATAAATACATAAATCTTCCTCCGCCTCCGCGCACGAACCCAGAAAATTTACTCACACAAAATCTTAAAATCCACCAACTAAAAAAACCCATCTCAATCCATGTAAAACCACAAGAGCGGACTTTTATTTTTGTCGAAATACAATGAATAATACCTGCCGATTAGGAACTTATGCAAATGCGCAGAGGAGCATTGGTTTTTTTTTCCCGGAGAAGGTGATTTAAGTTTTCACCCTCTTGAGAAGAAAAAATATCAATGAAAGAAAAACCCAATCGTCAAAGAAGAGGAAACTTAGAATTGAAAAAAGTGAGAAAGTTCGAACAAGAAGAATCAATAGCTCCAGGGAAACATGCGGAGGAAGTATCCCCCATATTCCACGCCCAGTTAATTATAAATAGCTATAACTCCGTGTGAGTTTGTGCGTGCGTGCTGCGTGCGTGAGAGAGAGAGTGAGAGAGAGTTGGCTGCTGGCTGTGAGTTGGCATAACCTTGAATTTGAGGACAATGCGGGCTTGGCTTTATTCTTTGTTTCTTTTACATTTTCTTTTCTTTATTTATTTATTTAATTATTTTTTCACCATTTTGTTTTGCCCCCTTGCCCCTTTTAGCTGGGAATCTGGGAAAGGTGATAAGGTTGGATTGATTCCTTTTTCCGTTATCATGAAATAAAAATGTTTTTGTATATTTCTGAAAATTAAAATACAATATTTCTATTATCACAAAAAGAAATAGAAGAGCAAGCCTGCCTATTTAGTCTATTAAATGGTGTTATTGTTTTATGATTGGTGGAAGTGGGCAATATCTAAATACCCAAATATTGAGTTAGGATTTAAATTTTCAAATCAGAATTTAGGTCCATCAAGATGCGGGCCAAATCAAATCGACCTTGGATCACGAAGTAGGATCTCGTCTATTCATCTACTGAGGATTCAATAGTTCAAGTCACATTGTGTCAGTTGTATTAATTATGAAACATAACAAACTTTGTAAGCATATGTTCAATCTTGAAGTTATTAGATATTTTGAATTCTATCTTGATTATCTGAGATCCATTGGATCATGATTTTTTTTAGATCAATTCCTAATACTCCTTGTGTAATTTTTTGCTTTTACGCCTTGGGTGACTCGGAATTTTTTAAATTTACAAAGAAAAAGTGAAATTCATTTGTCGTCAAAAGTATGTAAACAAACGTTAACTTTGGTCAAAGTGTCAATCAACATACTTCAATTATTAAAAGACTAAAATTATCCATGCAAGTTTTGCGTATACAAAATATTATTGGAGCAATATTATTTAAATAGATTTTAATTATTTTCAAATAAATGAAGTATGAAAATTTGACTATTCAACAATATTAATGAAGAAAAGGATATTGCATAAGTCATTGTAGCAAAAATTTGTGGACTGATAGTTGCAATTGAAATAAAAGAGTGGTTGTAGTTGTGAATGATAAAATTGAAAAATTAAAATTAGATATCTAGATAACCATAGAAGGTTTCTTTCTATAATAACTAGCATCAATTATACTCTCGATGCGTGTATATCAAATAATCAATATATATTTCATATATATTGAAGTATAAAGAATGCTTGATTTTGGTGTAATTTATATTGGAGTAGATAAGTATATTTAATATAAGTATAAACATAATTTAATATAAACAGATAGCTTAGTAGGTTAATTGTGACCTTTTTTTTTTTTTTCCAAGGAAGTTATAAGGGTCAATTAATATCGAGAGGTATTTTAAATATAATACATGAAAATATATCACTGTAATAACTATCTAAAAGTGTCATATCTTATATATTAGTCTGTTGTAGTTTCCAGCATTAGGTCTAAACTATGAGCCATGGGGTGTGAATTTCAATTCAACAAAACGTATGAGCATAGGTTGGTTTAATTTCTTGACTGGACCCCAAGGTTAATTAATTGTACTTACAAATTTATTATTTAGGTATAGAATTTAAACATAAGATAACTTGTTATGGATAGTTCTGAGGAATAATTAGTGAATAAAAGCCAAAACTCATAATCATCATAAATAATTATTTTATGTATATTTATATTTTACTTGTACACTTGTGAATAAATTAGCTTATAGTAACATTTGTAGACGATATATAAGTACCAAAAATTTCTGGTATGGTATATCATCTTGTTCAAGCATAACAATATTATAACATTGGGCTCAATAAATTAATTAGGATGTTTAATGAGTCCTAACACCTAACCCTTCTTCACGTCTTTTCCTCCTTCGGAGAGGCCCATGATCCTCAAGCCCACAATTAACTATATTATTCGGGCCTCAGCCCAAAAAATCAAAGAACGACAAGTATATTATTAGATCTGGGCCCAAACAATCACAGCATGTTTATGTGGTCCAAGATCCAAATAGCAAAGGATCTAGGAGGGCTACAAACGGATTGGATCCGAATGCATAATTCGGCTTCAAATCTTGTTAGTTCAGCCATTAAATTTTCAGGGAGTGTAACTGTATTGTTATGTAGGTTACATTAATTTTTTCATTCTTTTTCAGGTAGGGAGTATCTATATTTTTAAATAAAGCGTGAAATCTTATATGATATGACTTCAAGTGTTTTCTCTAAAATATCTATTTTTTTATATTTTCATTTATGTTAGTGATAATATAATTACCACTACATGTCCACTATATTATGTCCTACAACCGACTCACATATATTTAAATATTATCCGTTTACCCCTATTAATAAAATCAATGTTATTATTTTTATTTTTAATAATTCACCGTATTAAGTTTTAAATAATTTCATTAATAGGCATATTTTAAATAGTTTACAAATATAAGTGATCAATAAATTATTTCAACTCCTAAAATTTTAAAATATGATCAAAATCAAATGAGACAATCAAAACATTCACCTTTTACTTATAACAATATAGATTTATATGTGAGTACTGAGTATTACGTTTAAACATAAAAAATAATAAATGCACACGTATCAAGTGTACAACAGTAACTTGTAATGATAATTAACCAAACACGAGGAAGTATTGAGGTAATTATTCCTACATAATATTTAGACCAAAGCAAAGGAGTTTGAACCCTAGAACTAGTATTCCTTCTTTTATTTTTTGTAGATGTACTAAATCCACACTTGGAGGCCTTGTACGCTACAGACTCTACCCGTTATTATGTATAAATACGTTTTCCACCGAGTACTCTTTCTCATATATCTTCCAAATTTGTATTCCCTCCAAATAATCAATTCATATCTCTCTTCATCATCCAAACTTTCTTCTTCTCCTTTGTGTCCTAATTTTCAAAAGAAAACAGAAGCCATACTCGATCAGGTGCGTAAAATTCTTCAGTTCTTGATCTTCTCCGTATTATACAATCAGTGCGGCTGAAAATTCTTTCAGCTGATCGATATATGTACAATATGTTGCATGCTTGTTTTCCAGTGCCTTAATTCTTCTTCTTCTTCTTCTTTTTGAGTAGATTGATCCATTGATGGCGGGTATATCGGTTAACGGTGTCGCGTACGAAAGAGACAGGCAACAGTTGATGAACGAGGAGGAATATATTCGCTCCATTCCGCTGGATTTCCGGTTCAGAGCCACTGAAGAACAGCTGGTTGGATACTATTTGACCCGGAA
>JACFYI010000417.1:723365-735713 GCA_014898755.1 Handroanthus guayacan
CAAAGTTTGGGCTTTGTGTAAAGTTTTTGAAAGAAATGTTGGGAGTAATCCCACAAGACAAAAGCGTACTGTTGAACAAGTCCCTAATCATGCAAATGAAGAACAGGAGCAGCAACAGCCTTTGTATTTAGCACTATGAACAGGAAACTACTTCTATTTAATCTCACTTCTAATCTAAACTGGCTTACACTTTTATTGGAATGATTGTACATTCGTTGCTTTGGATTATGCATCAAATGCTGCTATAACAGCAGAAAAAAATGCCATGAGAAGAGGGCCTTTTAGATATATCTTCGAAAATGAGACTTTACATTTAAGCTATCTTCTTCGTCTTAGCAAAATGTTGATTCTGATCATTATCTGCATTTCCTGATATGGTTAGGCTTTCTAAAGTAGATCATTTGAGAAACTGATTTCAAAAACAAAGTAGTTAATCAAGCTAAAAGTCACTTTTTTCTGGTTTAGTGCTCAAACAACTGAGTAGACAAATATTGCCCATTGAGATATTCTAATTTACCTCAAAAAATCCAAGAAAACACTTAAACAAAATGTAGCATCATAAAGAAATACAAGACTTGTTTAAGCTAAGAGTGATTGTGAATTTCTCGCAAGTACAAAACTGATACACACTTCTCATAAATGTAAAGTTATTGATTTTTCTAGTTCTGCTGCAACTCTCCCATGCCACACTTAACATATAAATGATTAAGGCAACCCTTAAGGTTCAAAAAGTGAAGGGATCCTTAATTACCAAACTTAATTTATATGTATTGCAAACAATATTTACATAATACATAGTTGTATAGATTGTTGAGGATGATGATGATTGATTAGAAGAAAGAGCGCTTGACGGGAGCTCGACCGACAGCTCTCATCAAATTGGCTACTTCAAGAATTCTAGCCACTTTCGTACCCCTTTTGGCCTCAGCAGAAGCCCTCCTTTCCTCAGCTTTCCTGTGAGCTTTTGCTATGTCATTCTGCATTTTCTCCTGGGCTTTTGCTCTTTTTTCCTCCAGCTTTCTCTGCACGTTTGGATCAACAAACTTAAGGAATAGAGAGTTTCAAGATTTTAAGGTATTTTACCTTTATACAAACTTAATCACTCAAAGTAACTGTGTAATCAAGTAGTAATTTAACTAGTTTTGGATCCACAACTCTGCTTCAAGTTTTCGTGCATTGGCTAAAAGACAATATTAACTAACCAACTAACTCCAAAATCAATAAGCAAAGTTGAAAAACTGGATCTTTCATTAGATTGAAAAACTATTCAAGCATGAATTCTAAAGGATGTAGAAATCATAAGTTAAAGTACCTCAACTTTCTTCATCCAAGAAGTGGCCTTCTGAACTTGCTCACCCTCCCAGCCATTGATTATAGCGTCCTCGCGCTTAAACCGATTATTGATCTTCGCAACCTTAGCGTTCTGCCAAGCATTAATCTTCGTTTCGACCTCCTCTTTCTTCACTCGTTGTACGGACACTTCACCATTAGTATGGTTATTACCATTTACGTTACTAAGTACGAGCCCGTCACTACTAGCCCCACCACTCCCGCCACGCCTAGGCGATTGTTCCAACGGATTATTATCCGGTACAATCGCCAAGGGGTTCGTTTCTTCGTGCAAATTTTCCTCCTCACCAATCCTGGCCAAGTTATTCGGGACCGACTCATGTTCCGTGCCGATGGTGGAGCCGGCGAGGACCAAAGCACTGAATTCCCTGCTCATGCTAGTAAAATTCTCAGAGGACAGGGATGATGATCTATGGCTACCAGTTTCCCAAGCTTCGCGACGTCGACCCCGCGAGGCGGGCGGTGGGCTCAACGCGTGGATATCCCTGATGATCGGAGATTCATCATCTTGATGATCGTGATCATCATCATCTTCTTCAAGATGGCTGCTTCTGCTTGTGCTGACTGGAGTTATGGCTCTTTGATCATTAAACATTTAGCAGGGTCTTATGTTTCTTTTGAATGTGAGAAAATAGTAAGGGAAAGGTAAGAGGAAAAGGGCAAGAAGCAACTAATGAGTGTCTTAATCAAGTCTACATTCATCGTTGATCAAGGGAGTGGGAAAGCATATCAAAGCATATCAGCCACACATGCATGCAGTAGGGAAGTAGAGAATTCTAACAAGTCCGTTCCTGGAACTGATTGCTCTCGTAATAACAACTTTAGATATTGTGAGGGGCCAAGATTTGCAACCTTGTTATTCATGTGGTAATAATTGATCTTGATCAATGTTCACAAGTATTATTTTGCTCAAATTTGCATTTTGGTCCTTTTACTTTTGGCTTATTTAGTTATTGCCCATTTCACACGAATTTATTATATTTAAATGGTTGTACTTTCACGGCCTATCATACACTTATTGCTTAAGAAAACAGTTCGTGTTTCACTAATATTCTTGCCTACTAATAGGCGGTTGTTGATCTTGTGAAATTTTGATGTGACTAAAGTTAGTCAATAAAAATTCATCTTATGGTAAATGAATACCAAATTAAGTTAGAATAACTATTAATTTATCCTCCTTCATCATTTACATTTTTTGGAACAAAACTCCCATAACTGTATGCTGATTTATTCCGACAAGACATGTATATTTGATAATGAATTTGGTCATTGTCGCTCACTATAACACAATCAAACCCTAATAACATATCAAAATTACTAAAGTAACTTTCGAATAAATCTAAGAATTCATCGATCACTTATGGAGGAATTTGGCTGATTGGCTCTACTGTAAACCACCAAATTTCTGGGCAAAATTGCAAATTAAGAAAAACTAAGGAGCCAAATGTAAATTATCCAATAATTAGAGGGGCTTGACTGCAAAAAAAACATATTCAACTTTGTCTTTTAGAGTGTCGGCTGAAGGTGTGATTCTGTTTTTGGAGGAGCCCACGAAATTAGGTAATTGATGGGGGGACTACTCACATTTATACACGCGGCAAAATCTTATTAGCCCAAAGGTTTAATCAAGAAAACCTGGCAAATTTTCATTGGGTGAATTTTCCTTCATGGGCCCCATGATGTTTGCCTGATTTGATCAACAACACGTGTACGATCAAATTAGGGTTAGGACAATTAGGTTGCTGAACACCCACGTCTCACACACTAATCAACATTATCAAAAACCAAAATTATATTTTACCAATTTGTCAAGTGATTTTGACATTTAAGAAAATTCCAAGAAGCTCTAATCAGAATTGTCGAAAAATTAGGCTTTCAATTCTGCAATTTATTTCTTCAAAAAAGAAAATCTAAAATTTAAATTCTTTACGTGAATGTTTTTGTTTTTGTTTTTGTTTTTTGTTTTTTTTTTTTTTTTGTTTTTTCAAAAGAGAAATGTTTACAGTAAGATTAAAATCACCATAAGGTAAAAGAAAATTTAGTCACTAACGGGAATCAAAATGACAACATATTGGTTATGAGACTTCTTTCTTACGATTAGGACAAGGAGTCTTGGGCATATATATGTTTTAATATGATACAAATAATTAGAAGATGTTACATAAATATTTTGTGAAATAATAATCAATTGAATTTTGATTTTATAAGGTATATTTAATCTTTTTAATAAAAAATAATTAAAAGATACAAGCAATGTGTAAAAAATTATTAACTTCATTTTTTAGTCCCCTGAAATAATACTAAATTTTTATCTAAAATACGTCATTTTGTTTAAATAGTATTTATAAATTTTAACCATCTCAAATTGCAACTCATTAAAGAAAACATGTCACATACTTTTATCATAAAAATAGCATATAATTATTTGATTTCACTATTGTCTCACCTCGAATAAAATCAAACATCTTCTTTTGTTCTTCATTTAATTTTCAATTTCAGTGCTGAAAAATATTCTCTCAGAATTACTTATTTCCAAAATAAAATAAAACATTGTCATTGTTCCTTTTTATCCTTTGTCTTCATTTGGGTTAAGAAGAATAATACTTTGGCTTGATGTAATGGAAGTGTGATTGTGTGAAGGTGGAATGTGACATGTGTCCACTATAAATGTATTTTTATAATAATTAAAAATTAAAATATTATATAGTATAGTATTTAAATAACAAAATGGTGATACAGGTGTTTGCCATTCTATTGGAACATGGTTATTGAAAAGGATGTATAGTGAAAGTTATTCTATTCAAAATTAATGATGCTGCCACAAAGATTTCGTAACTTTAGTTTATAATTAAAATATTCAATAAAGTTACCTTAGACCAAACGATCATGCATGGCTGTTATTATTTGTAATCCTTTATACTTCTTTGTATCCTTTATTGGTCTTCGCCTTTTTGGAAGGGCAAAAGCACCTTCCTCTTATTTGTGCTTTGTTGTATCATAAAAAGTCTAAATTTTGGACCTTAAAAAAGGAAAGTCTAAATTTTGGTTTTTGGATGCATTTTACTGGCTAATTTCATGCATACGTTGTATGAGGTCATATGCTTGTTCCACTCGATTTTGGTAAATATTATTCTTCTCGAGTCTTCCTTAATTCGTCTTTATTTTATCTTATCATACCTATTAATGAAATTATTATTTTATGAAGGAAAGTTGATACTCGCTCTAGGAGAACTCGAACATGAATTCTTGAAATAACATTCTTTTATTATTTTTGTTCCTATTTTCGGGAGGGAATATGTTCGGGTTTTATATATTTATTTATTTTTTTGAGAATTAGGAGAGCTTAGGAACACTATTTATTGCCCTATTCTCTTTCCTGACCAAAGGTCACTGAGGACGGGAGGATTTAAGTTAAAACAATGCAATTTTAAGAGTTCGGAGATTGCGGACGGGATCTCCTATTTAAAATGGTGTTTCATCTCCTATTTCATACTTTTAAATATATGTCATGTGTATTACATCTATTATAAAATATTTTTATAAGAAAATATTTAATATACGTGACATATATTCAAACGCATAAAATAGGAGATGAAACACTATTTGAAATAGGAGATTTAGTCCGCGGAGATTGGGGTCCCAAATATATATTTTTTCTCGTATAAAAAAGAATTAAACGTTTCTTCAAAGAAAAATTTCAATTAAATATGTAAATTCCCCCAAGCGGGCCTTTAACCGCTAGCAGGCTACAAGCCTTACACGGTACCATCTAGAAGACTAATATTGGGCCATGATAATTGGGCTCATATAGGACTATGTATGGTTTGAGACATCATAGTGGCCCAATTATGGTCTTGGTTCTTGGACAGTATCAGATTTTGGGCTTAATCCCAGCCCATAGCTCTTCCAAACTTTCCAGTTTCCCTGACTATGAGCAGAGGATTAAGCGTACTATCGCGCCAATTATGCTCCACAGCTACCACTACTATTATTATTGTTATTATTATTATTATTATTATTATTTTTCCCCTATGATTACACATTACACTAACAAATGATCTATCCCCTATTATATGCATTCATATATTTTCTCGATATAGATATGAAGCTTAAAATAATTTTTTATTTTATCTTGACAGCATTTGAAAAATATTTACTTTAAAATAAATTGGAATGCTAATTAAAAACAAGAATGTCACACCCAATAAGGAATTAAAAATTATTATTGGATTCAATTATGGAAAATGCTATCAATTTTAGTTGGCTATGACAAGAAGTTGTACTAAAATATTGGCCATGAAAATAAAATAATTGCAATATTTTTTATTCTTTTATTTGACCCTTTTTTGTTTTTGTTTTTTTCTAAAAATTACAACGATGGAGAAGATAAGAGAACGTATGTTTTAAGTTGTATTTGAATTTAGATCGTTGACTTGGTAAATCATGCACGATTGACCCTTGGATTGGTGATTGATTTTTACTTTTATCTTTTATTCTTGATAATGATAATTACAATATTTTTCACAACCGAGAATAACAAAATAATTATAAATAAATCCAAATGAACATCAGCCGCTATTCTTCTTTGTTAGGGACGACAGACGAGGCTTCTTCATTCAGACTATAACAGCCTCTCACTTCGACTTCAAGCCATAGCCCCATCTTTCATTACCCTTTCTTCCTCTCTCTCTATTTCTCAATCCAATAACAGCGGAAGAGAGTAAGAGAGCGAGCTAGCAGGAAGAGCAATGGAGATGGCTATTGGTTCACACACCACGTCCAAGCTCACCCCCAAAGCTCTTCCTTTATCATCAAGAAATCTTGAACCCTCTAGAAGAAGCTCCATTTACAGTAATTCTTGGCTGAAAAGACAATTTCATGGCAGTGCTTTATCTATTGAGTCTAAAGGAAAGAGTGTAAGATTCCCTCTTCGGAATTCTGTTAAATGCTCAGTCTCTCAAGCCACAGAGGCCGCCACTGGTACTGTTGTAATCAGTTATGTTTGTATATTCTTATGTGGGGCTGTAATTTGTGTTTGATGTTATATTTAATATGTTTTTTTATTTTTTTGGTTTACTCTGCAGTCAGAAACATGTTTGTTGGTAATACGTTTGTGTGTGAAATGGAAAGGGGAAAATTTTGAAGCCAATGAATCATTTTCTAAGTTTTGTGGTGATGTAGGAACAGTGGTAATGTGATTAAAAGGTACTAAAGCTGAAGCATATGGTATAATCATGGACTGTTGTTATTTGTGCTTGTACTTCTTGGGCAGATATTTGCTTTGAGAAAAATATTCATATCACAATATGCAAATGCCACCTTGTTTTGCATAATGTTATGATCGATTCGTGTATGTTTATTACTAATGAAGGTATGAACAGTCCCGTCATTCTTGCCTTAAAATGAGTTTGGCCGTTCTTCGGTATTGATTTGTAGCATTTATTATGGAAAAGATGATGTAGGGTAAATGCATCGCCATTGAGTCAAGACATCAATTTCATTATGTATTGGCTTGTGTTGCTTTTTTCCTTTTCTCAATTAGAGCATTGTCATATTCTTAGAACTGATGGAACTCCATTTGGTCCCCATAACTGTTTCATTTGGTTGCCACAGAAAAAAAGAGCCAATTGATCAGGAGAAATGATATAAGAAATATAGCAATAGTTGCACATGTAGATCATGGAAAGACCACCCTGGTGGATTCTATGTTGAAGCAAGCTAAGGTATCTATTCTCGCGATTCTGGTAGAGGAGTTTTCCTTAGTAACATAATTTCTAATGATGCAAAATAAATGTTATTAAGATGAAGTAATTTATAAGACATTTTGGGTAGTTAAGGTGAAGTGATGAGTATACTTACTACCATGTTACGTTATGCAGGTTTTTCGAGACAACCAATTTGTACAGGAGAGGATAATGGATTCAAATGACTTAGAGCGTGAAAGGGGAATAACTATACTTAGCAAAAACACATCGATTACATATAAAGATACAAAAATTAATATCATTGATACTCCAGGTCACTCTGACTTCGGAGGTGAAGTGGAGCGCATTCTCAACATGGTTGAAGGAGTTCTTTTAGTGGTACTTTTTCTGATTCTTTCTTTTTAATTATTTTTAATTCTATTGCATGTTGTTGCGTATTAAATTGATTAGCTTCTGCATACTTTTGTGCTATCTCCTCTTTTTTATTTTGATCTATTCACCAGTATTTTTCTCCGTTCTATCGTTTTACATTTCTGACAAGTACATATGTCTATGTTTTGTAGGTAGATTCTGTTGAGGGTCCAATGCCGCAGACAAGATTTGTTTTGAAGAAAGCTCTTGAATTTGGCCATGCAGTTGTTGTTGTCGTCAATAAAATCGATAGGCCTTCAGCTCGTCCAGATTATGTCATTAATTCGACCTTTGAATTGTTTATTGAATTAAATGCAACAGATGAACAGGTATTTATGGTTCCAATCGTTAGATCTCTATTAATTGTAAATCATGAAATCAATGTTGTTCTTAAGCTCATTCTTGAATAGATCCCTATCTTATGAGTGACTGTAGAAGTATAAAAGATAATAGTATACCAAGGCAATCAAGGGATAATTCGGTGGTGTTGTTTAAGCGAACGAATAATTTTCATTTTGCTAGACCTTATCTTGGAATTCAAATTGTTTTCTCAATTTTAACACAATAAACTTTTTAGCAAATGTTAAGGAGTATAAACCAGAAAAGAAACCAACACGACGACCGTGTATTAATGCTCACTGAAATTCTTAGTAACTTTGTCAGTTTTTTTGTTACTGCAGTGTGATTTCCAAGTTATATATGCGAGTGGCCTCAAAGGGAAGGCAGGACTTTCACCTGATAATTTGGCTGACGATCTTGGACCACTTTTTGAGGCCATCATTAGATGCATACCTGGACCGCAAATTGCCAAAGATGGTGTTCTTCAAATGCTTGTTAGTGGTGTTTCGGTTTTACTTTTTCTTCGTTTTATGCATCTTTTATTTCTTTTGACAAATGTCAGATGACCATGGTCTAATGTTAGCCTCTGTGTTATGTTTTACTTAATTACTACTTGAACTTTTGCAGGCTACAAATATTGAATATGACGAACATAAAGGACGCATTGCTATTGGACGTTTGCATGCCGGGGTATTGCGCAAAGGAATGGATGTTCGGGTAGGCTTAGCCAAGTCTTAATATTAAATAAAATTGAAGTTTATCATGAAAATTTAATTAATAAAATCTATATATTCTGGATCCTTGAGGTAGTTTGATTGATTCATAATCACAAGAAACCTTGTTGTATTGATAAAGAGATGAGCATTCTGAATCAATGATATCTGTGGACAAGTTGAGAGTACTTAACATAATGCAAATCTTTATTTTGTTCAGGTTTGTTCCTCAGAAAATGAATGCAGATTTGGTAGAGTAAGCGGGCTGTTTGTATTTGAAAAGTTCAGTAGAGTTCCTGCAGAAACAGTAGAGGCTGGTGACATTTGTGCTGTATGTGGTATTGACGATATTCAGGTAGGGCCAGAGTATCAGGTGGCTGTTCCTATTCGTGATACATGACACGTAATTTTGCTTCAGGCTGATAGTTACAAACTCATGATAACAAATATATTGTACTGATCCAGATTGGAGAGACAATAGCGGACAAAGCTTTAGGGACTCCATTACCCTCCATAAAGGTCGAAGAACCTACAGTGAGAATGGCTTTCTCAATCAACACTTCACCTTTTGTGGGACGTGAGGTATATTTTATATACATATATGTATGATTCAAAAATCTCTTTATGAAATTTTGTTGATGTACATATGTTGTCTCGATGGTCCTATTGCTGTTTGTTCTTACATTTTTTTTTCCACTAAGATATGTTTTATGGATTTTAGGGGAAGTATGTCACTAGTAGAAATCTGAGGGATCGGCTCTACCGTGAACTTGAGCGGAATTTGGCAATGAAAGTTGAAGATGGTGAAACTTCGGATACATTTATCGTTAGTGGACGTGGTACTCTTCATATCACCATATTAATTGAAAACATGTAAGAGACGAATCCACATCGAGACCAATCTTTTTACATCTTTCAACATCTCTAATATGTGTAACTGTCCCAGGCGTAGAGAAGGATATGAGTTCATGGTGGGGCCGCCTAAAGTTATCAACAAGAAAGTGGATGACCAGCTGCTGGAACCTTATGAGGTGATTGCTTTGTTTCTTGCACTCTTTCAGAGATGTCGTTACAAGTTGAAAGCTTGAATACATGACGCAATTTTCGAGATTTCTGGTTCACTTTGCCTCTAGTTTTGAAGAAAAATCTTCCAATTGGTGTTTCTGCAGATTGCTATTGTGGAGGTGCCTGAAGAATACATGGGTTCTGTAGTGGAACTTCTTGGTAAAAGGCGTGGACAGATGATCGATATGCAAGGAACTGGGTATTAACACATATTTCTGTTTGTGCTTTTCACAACTAATTACCAGCAGAAATTTCTCCTTTTAGTGATTTAGCGCTTTACGGATAGAACAAGCAATACCGTCCATTGCATATCAGATTACATAGGATCTCATTATGCTTTACTTTTTGTTCTTCACTAGAGTCTTTGGGGTGGCCTGAGGATAACCTTTTTTTTCCATTTTTTATTTTTTTGGTTTTATCTTCCACTGAAGGAACCACGTTTTGTTATTAGGTCGGAAGGCACAACTCTGATGAAGTATAAAATACCTACTCGGGGCCTTCTTGGACTGCGAAACTCGATTCTTACAGTATCTCGAGGCACAGCAGTTCTCAATACGATATTTGATGAATATGGGCCCTGGGCTGGTGATATAAATACCCGTGATCAAGGTTCACTGGTAATTTCTTAAACGGCTCAATCTCTTTAACTTTCGGATCATATTTTACATGGTCTTTTTATCTATTACCGTTACTCAAAATTTGTAGTTTCTGAATTCAAAAATGGCAGTCCTCTGTAAATATTGCAAATAACTTTACCCTAATCTTCTTTCCTATAAGGTTGCATTTGAGGATGGAACAAGTACATCTTATGCTCTCGCAAGTTCACAAGAAAGAGGCCAGATGTTTATTGGACCTGGTGTCGATGTGTATAAAGGTCAAATAGTGGGCATTCATCAGCGCCCGGGCGATTTATCCTTGAACGTATGCAAGAAAAAAGCTGCAACAAATATCCGTTCGAACAAAGAGCAGACAGGTGACAGAACAGCCTAGTTTGTCCTAGATTGTTGTTCATTAGTCACATGAACTATTCTATATCAACTTAAATTCTTTGTTCTTGCATGTAGTCATTCTTGATACCCCTCTGGAGTACAGTTTGGACGATTGCATAGAGTACATTCAAGAAGACGAACTCGTTGAAGTCACTCCCTTAAGCATCCGGATGTGCAAGAACCCCAAGATTGTAAAGAAATCTCGTTGAAATTGAACTTATACAAGCAACAAGATTTTGGGTCCGATGCAACCATGGGCGTCTTCTTGCTTCTCAACCAACAAATTCTTCACCCGATAGCTACAGCTTTTGATGCTTCGAAACTTGAAGTTCTTATACTCTCAACTACTAAGGTATGGAGATTTTTGAACCTTGATCTGTGAGGTGGGAATAGTATTATATAACTATAAATTTATCACTACTTTAGGGATCTGTACTATCTACATTATAGCATAGGCAGATATAAGTTTTGCAGGATATTCATCTTTCTGTTTAAGATTACATAGAAGGGCTCTTCTGATACATTCTTATTCTTTAATATAAATTATCAGTTGATTAATAAGATCTAATCTTAGTTTACTGTGAAATTTAATCAGCAAAATTAGAGATAAATTGTGAGTTCATGCTGAAAAAGACCTCATGGTGGAAACAGTCAAAATGTATTAAAAAACCAGATCCTTTGGTTATATTCAAAGTCAAGAAGAAATTTGTGGTTGTGTTCCAAGTCAAGTGGAAGAATTTGGAGATAAGAAAGTTCTATGCATCATTGGGAGCAATGTATCATATAGGAATTTTAAACAATGGGACCAAAACATGGAAGTTTCTGCACATAAAAGAAAATAGATATAAAATGGTACCAACTTCATTTTTATCCAATTCGAATATTCTATGTGAATAAATGTTTCATCTCTTCTTTTTCATTATGAATGTGTCAATTGTATTTCTAAGTATTTTCTTTAAAGAAGCAATTACGATATTCAATCAAGACATCGATATATCGATAACAATTAAAGAAAAAATCTTTAAATCTACTATAACATAGAAAAAATCCTGCCCCGGGGGCAGAATAATGGGAATCGAATTGATGACATGACCATCTTTCCATTAAAATTTATTTTATTTTACTTTTTTTATATTTTAAATTCTTGACAAGATTTTCGAGTGCAAGAAGACTGTGCTTGATCTTTAACAATCATAGTGTCAAACAAAGTTCAAATAAGAGTATACTAGAGAATTTCATTTTTTTTAAACAATATTCAAGAATTATTCTTTAATGTGTGTTAGTTAAGTCAACTTTTGTGGCCTCATCCTATATATCAATTCATTTCACATGTGGCAGTTATTTTGGTGCCTTTCATATTCAATCGTAATGGATGAGATGTGTCTTTGACTTTTATGAGGATGTTTCTGATTTTATTATATCCAATTTGGGTGCCAGGGCCGCCCAACCACCCAACCACATGTGGGACAATTTATTAGAATCCAATCTAATGAAAAATTAGTTTTGTGTATATTTATAAGCATTTAAAAAATTGCAATTTTGTATTATTTTGGAGATTTTCAATTTTATTTAATTTCCCATATATTATCTAAATATAGTAGGAATTATATTATTGATGTATGCCTTTCTTTGAAATTATTTTTTGATATAACCTCCCACAGTTGTAAATGCATTGATTGTGAATTTTATTAGAAAAGAAAATAAATATTAATTTTAATGATTTTATTGGAATTTCTACATTGAAGAAATAACATATATGATATGCCTTTAAAAAAT
>JACFYI010000417.1:743125-771092 GCA_014898755.1 Handroanthus guayacan
AAATTAAATAGTTTAGATCCCTGCATTTATATATGGCTAATTTAAAGCTCCCTTTGATAAATAATATTGTGGACTGCAACTAAAGTAGGGAAATTAAATACTTTTCCCTACTATACTATTATATTTAAAGTTCTAGAGCGTGACCAAGCGATGTGGAACTTTGAACACTAAATGAAAGGGAATTTTTGTCACATTCATATGCATTTATTCAGTATAATAATAAAACTAGGATGCCTTCCATGATTCCTAACTTCATTTCTTTCTGAATGAATTATTCGTTTCAAACGACTAGTCATGTATTAATACGATAAGATTATTAATAATTAAAATACAAACATAAAGAAATATGATAAATTCATATTACAGAATTCTTTGCGATTGTTTGAAGTTATACATGAGTGACTAAAATTCTCTAATTTGCCATTATATATAGACTCATACAAAAATTATGTAAATGAGCGTTCGTAGATTAAAGGTGTTTACATGACAATATTTAAAAATAAAAGAATTAAAGAATTGATGATAATGGTGTTCAAGATTCCATGGTTCAGATTTGGATTGAAGGAACATTTCTAAATCACCACAGTATTTAATACCTAAATTCCTCCTAATGACTCGTAAAGATTGGTATTCCATCAGCCACATGATACCAAATTACCAATATTCTTGTACATAAAGAGACAAGACCTTGCTTATACATAATACGGCGTAGCAGATTCCGGTTCATGCACCAACCAATTGTCATGCCTTCGGGGGGTGGTACTCTAAGTAGGCCCCACATTCCCCGCATAAAATGATGGTACGGTGGCTGTGCACACCAGAGGACGCGTGTCATAAAAATGATAGGAGGCACAATGTTGTCGATGAGGGCAATTTTGTCAAATTCAAATACCAAACGTCCGGGGTTGTAAAGTCCAATTTTCTCTTTTGAAGATTGCTGTCAATTTTTCCTTAATTTCCCACGTTCTTTTCCTAATGCGCGAATAGCTAGGAGAATAAAAGTGCAAATTCCCCACTTTAAAGATCATTATCAATTGTCATCGTACTTTGGATGCAGTAGCATAACTTCCACTATTTCATAGTGGAGGTGTAAGGTTCGAATCCGATCGTCAACGTGTGGGTATTTATTTATCTTATGGTAGTTTTTGTCCACCAAAATTGTGGTTTGGATTATTTGAATTGTATTCAATCATATGCTTGGTCTTTAAAATGTATTGTTGCAATGATATTGATGTATAGTTGAATGTTATTGCTTCTCTTAAAAAAAAAAAAGAGATCGTTACCATTTTTCTATTTTAAATTTATTTAATGGATAAAATCATTTTCAAAGTTTATAAATTTCATTGAAAGCATAATTCTTTTTTTTTTTTTTTTTTTTTTTTTTTTGATAAAAACATTGAAAGCATAATTCAATTCGAAAGTTACATACTCTGATATTGCTAAATTGTTCTTATTATATAAAAATTTACATAGAAGATTTTTTCAAACAATTCAATTTAAAACATCGATTGAATATTTAAATGAATTTATAAGTACACCCCTAAGGTTAGCCCTTGGATTAATTATGAGTTGTTCAACATGGAACAACTAAAGTTTTTAAAGTTTTAATTTTATAATAGTAGTCAAGATGTTTGAACATTAATATCATGCAAATTGGTATACATGACGTTATGACTGATCCTTAGTGTGTAGTACACTAAGTTTGATACCAAGAATGTTAATCTTGGAGCATATAATGGAACTTTTATAAAAATATGAAAAATATTTTGAGATTTTAAATTTTAATGAAAATATAAGTGTAATATAATTTTATGCAAACGCGAAGAAAAGCTAATGTTCCTTGATTCTTTGCTTGATTAAAAGTTGTATTTTGATTTAATTAGTGGTGCTGAAGGTTCATCAACTTTAAATGACAATCAATCAATTCTACATATTTAATCCATGTCTTTGCATCTGTGTTGTTACAAAAAGGAAAGACTTGTTCTCTTTCTAAAGAGACATGATTATAACATTCAAACGATACATTACTACATCATAACATCAATACTAATAAGAAATCAATATAATAATAAGTACCATATAGTGAAAAAATAGTCCTATACATTGGCGGAAATCAAACTCATGACATTTAAAATCATGAGACCTCTACCTAAAATTACAACTCCTATACTATAAATGCTCATTTAATATCAAATTCTGATTTTTCAATTGTACTCTTCACGATTTCAATCACAAATCTATACTAATATTTTTCCATCAATATTTTTGAATAAGAATTTTTTTATTTTTGTATTTTCACATTCCATTTGTTTAAAATAAATACAATATATTTAAATAATATTATTCAAATAATATTTTACATATAAAAAAATTGCGTGCATAATTACTAGTAACTAATTACTTTTGAATGTGCTTTTCCACTCTACTCTCTATAGCCCCAAAATGGAATCTTTACGTACCTTATAATATTTTTGTTTTCAATTAAGTAATATTTCGGCTACTTTTGTTAATAATGCCTTGAAAAGGCGCATCTATGCATATCTATTTGCTAAATCGTATTTAGATACCCTATATTATTCGTCTAAGGGTTACATAACAGCTATCACCTGATTGCTCAATTATTAGATATTATTCTCACTAATTAGTAATAAATAATTTATAGTTACCCCTCCTTTAAATATCATATGGTTTCCCCCATGATATGCGGACACTTGTACGGTTATTCTTTGTGTTTATAATTAAATAATTACTAATAATTTGATAATTTTACTTGGAGAACTTCTGTTGGATAAGATATTTTCCCCTTACAATAATCGACGACATCAAATCCAGACAAATTCTGAATAATAAATATGATTTCAAAATAATTTTAATCAAGATTATAAAAATAAACTTAATTCTATATATAACTTCAAAATAACAGACACTGAGACTAATCAAGTTCAGATTAATTAGTAAGATAACAAGAAATAAACGTCATGGTCAAGAGAAAAAAAATCCTAATCATCAAGATTTATAGACAATATTTTATACTTTATCCTTTTTTTTTTTCCACACCAAAGTTTTTAGGAAAATTCAAAACAAATAATGGGCTGCTAATAATTAATATATTTTTTAATTTTAATATT
The DNA here is from genome assembly GCA_014898755.1 of Handroanthus guayacan. Lineage (NCBI taxonomy): Eukaryota > Viridiplantae > Streptophyta > Magnoliopsida > Lamiales > Bignoniaceae > Handroanthus > Handroanthus guayacan. Next base: position 746,254 of record JACFYI010000417.1, read on the forward strand.
AATTGCCATCATTTTCCTTAAAAAACAGCAGAATCTCCGAATAGGGGAGCTTTGTCTAGAACGGATCTCGACCAGTCCTTTCCCCAGCAGTAATGATTGATAACGACGCACTAAATCTAAATTAGTAATAATCAAAAGGTGTCTGTTTGTGCCTGGAATCATTCACAAGTTGGTGTCGTGATTATTAATGACTTAATCCATAATTAATTTCATCAATTATCATAATCCAGAATCCCAGATGCCATCTTCCACCTTTGAAAGTCGTGCTGCCTTTTGTATCTTTGTCCTCTTCCCTGTCCGGATTGCTCTGCTCCTCCCAAAAGTCATGGATTAAGGCTTGATTTACAGTGGGTTAGGTGGGGATTTGGTGGCTTAAACACGATTTATTAGCAGTAATTTCAAGAATTTCACATGGATTAAGTACAATTTAACGGTAATTTGCAATAATTTAATAAAAATATTTTTGAAGTTATTATATTGATAATAATATTTATTAATTAATATAAGTGGTGAATTCATAATTGCAATTAAATACTTAATTTACTAAAACTTCTATGTAATTTAATTTAGTTTTAATACTATTATTTTTTCAGTCGTCTCGATAGCAATATCACTCAATTTAACATATAGTTTTGAGTTTTTTTTTCTTTTTTTTTTTAATTAGAATAAACAATTATTATTTATAGAAAGTATTGTATTTCAACAAATTAATGTTTTTGTAATTCAATACTGATACATATTATAGACCTATCTGCAAAATTTCACTTCCTGATTTTCGTTTACTATTGTTAGTGATATATAGATCAATATTCAAGATCTAAAAAATATATAAGAATATTCATGAACTTTCAATATTAATTCGATTAATTAGATAGTTCAAACTCGAGTAATTAAGCTCAAATTTTATTCTAATTAGTGCAATTTGACTGGAATAATCTTATACTTCTACTTGCAACTAATAAATATGAAAAATAATTAACCCCCTCTAATTCGTGATAAAGTTATTGTCTACTAGTTATAGGTAGGACTGTGAATTAACTTTCGAATCTACTACCTATTATTACACAATTAAAAAGCCAAATATTCAACTACTATAAATGCATAACCAGGAGGCTATGAGTTCGAATCTCACTGAGCGCATGTGGACTTTTCATCTACTGCATGGTAGTTTTAATTCTACTATATATTAACTTGCTTTATTTATTATGTATTTGATATTTGAATATATTAAAATATTTATATCGATATATTGATGATATAATGATTGAATATAACCATTTTTCAAAAACTATTATAAATGCATACCAAATTGCAACTACTAAATATTCCGGGGAAAGCATTTAAAACAATAAGTTAATTTAAATAAAATAAATAACTAATAAATGTCAAATTAATGGCATTCGAAAAATTGGATAGAGTTTTTTGTGTTGTGTGCATGTATTATAATAAAAGATTTTAATATAAGAGGCTTAAAAACTTTGAGTTTTGTAACAATTATAATAATCAAGATGATAAATTTGTATAAAACTCATTTACATCGGTACTTGTAATTATTTAAGATACGAAGCTAGAAAATTCTGTTGACCTTTTTAAACATATAAGATGAACAAATTCTTGGGATTTTTAATGTTAATATAAAATTCGATAAAGTCAAAAAACTAAGCAGACCATCTCATAAGTTGAAGTTGGATGATTATTTAAAAAGTGTAAGTACTTTTTTGAAAAATGATTAATTAGAAAGATTAATGTGAATATATTGATTTATAAAAATTTAAAATGAGAATGGTTGCTAAAATATAATTTGTAATTGAAATAAATTTTGATTTAAAGCATTTAATAAATAACAAGAATAAGATTACCAAATACACACACGCACAAAAAGAGTTGAAATGAAATATTTTCCACCTATTTTATTTTAGTTAAAAGATTTAGAAATTGAAAATTAGAACTGTTGTAAACACTCCCCGTGAGTGAAGCGAATATGCCAATAATGCCATCGTCCACTTGCGGGCAGACTGGAGTGGGACCCCCTCTGCTTAGACAGTACAAAACAAGATTACGGGCTAATAAAGCCCGTAAACAATGAGGTAAGCTTTGAAAATGTTTACCTCACCAAACCACGTGTTGGTCATCTAAGATTAAACCCAACATTCCTTAATGTTTAATTCATTTAAAAAAAAAAAAATTCCTTAATTTTTTTTATTAAAAAAGAAAATAAAAGAGGGAAATTGTAAAATTTTTTCCTATATAACATCTTTTTAATTAATGATAAGATGCACTTAATATTCATAGAACGAAATAAGTGATAAAAAAACAGAATAAAGAATTTGAAATAGTTAATTCTCTAACACCTTACTGTTGTAGCAATAGTAGTTTTTCTCATCGAAGAGCCACGATAAATTGAGCATAACTCTTCTGTTACAATATTGGAACAAAGTTATTCCTTAAATCTATAATAGTACAATACGACATAAGTAAGATGCATAAATATATAAAGCTTGATATAAACGTTAGAATATGAGAGTGATTATTCAATTCATTCCTTCCACAAAAAATATTAGTTGACAATTTATGGTGTCAAATCATATTACAAACTTTTTTATTCCCTTACCATTTTCTTTCCTTTCATTATCGCTCCTTTCTATTTGTTCCTTAATAGAATCGCACTTTATTATTAACCTTTTTGCAAGTTATGATCCTCTTTGAGGGAAAAAAGTTAATTTTTGACAAGTTAACATGTTATAGCTTATTCCTCAAACACTTTCCGTACGATTGAAAATAATAACATAGAAAAGGTAATTCAATTCTTACTATGGTAATTTATCGGTTTGATTACTTATATTTTTAGTAATGATATGGCATAATAATAATAGATAAAAAGAAAAAAGTCAGAAAGAAATAGGTAATTTCACTATCTAATTTTTATGCTTTCCACCCTAAGGAATAAAGCACAGAAAAGAAGAAACTTAAAAACACAAATGTCCTTCATTTAGTGAAGAATCCAATATATATGTGTTGCTGTGTGAATCACATGCAAATCCAGAAATTATGTGGATAACAACAATTGTGTATCATATGCGCTTATCTTAAAATACCTACCGGAATGAAGAATTTATATGATTAGAAAAGGAATAGGGAATATGTGTACGAGGATAAGTGAGAAATAAGATGCATCATTATCTCATTCAATAGTGGGAAATGGATAACCATAGCCACATCCCACATGTAACATGTTATAAAACTTCGGAGTAATCAAGGTCACATAAGTATCATGCCTTATTTTGCTTATCACTAAAGATCTTGGTTTTAATCAGGATAATTTGTATTTTACCTTTTGCAAAAGATGAAATGAGCATAAAACTGTCTTGTGAGAAAACAACAAACACAAAGCCTCCTTATATTTTAGAAAATTAAGCTCATTGCATATCAGTGGAGGGGGTAAAAATATCTTTTTTTTTAAAACAAAAAAAAATACAGGTTAATGCGATGTCTATTATTTTTCACAAAAGGTTTTCTGCTTATCTCATCTTTCATAATAAGGGTACAATACTTTCCTATCAAATAATTTTGTTTGATAATTTACTAATAAAATAATATTACTCTGGCTTTACTAATAAAATAATATTTCTCAACGAATTAAATATTATAACTGAATATTGTGTGGTGATATATACATTCGTCAAAAGTGTTATGTAAATATTTTCAATTATATAGTCAACGCCACTTAACATTGCGGTGAATACATGCAAATTGCTATGCGAGACACGTATGATATCTCCCATATTGTGTATCAATCGTGATAAAATACAATGATATGTTTTCATATTTTATCTTTCAAAATTTTGTGAAGTGTACAATGTACAAACATTATTCAATATGTCCAATATTAATTGCATTGTCTGCAACATGCCAACATCCACGACATTAATAAATGTATATAGTTTTTTCATGATGAGGAACTTGCTGTGGCTATTCGATGGAGCGTTTTGAAAAAATTTTGAATTCATGCAATAGCCTACAAACTAGGATACACTTAAATAAATTATAAAATTAATTTTTGTATAATAATATTATCATAGCTTTTATTTAATAATTTAACAAATGAGTTAAATAAATATGCAATAATTAGTTAACAAAATTCTGGCTGGGGATGAACATGGTACGATTTTTACGATCTTTGATGAAATTTTATACAGTATCAATAAGTGCGGTTTTTAGACAATTAATATCAAATCGGACTTTTTGATATCAATACCACTTTTGGTGTTATATGATTTTGGTATGATTCTATAGTTTTGCAGTATTTATATTAATTTATTTGAAATTTTTTTGTTATGCTATTTATTTTAAGTCATATTCAGATTTCAAAGAATCTTTGAAAATTATAAATAAAATAGTATCAAAACTTTTGAAATTGAATAAAAAATCTAAAAAATGATAAATGTTCAACTAAAAAAATAAAAATGGAGAAGAAAATCTTAAGAAATAAAAGGAAAAAAGAAAGAGAGAAGGAAAGGAAGAAAAAAGAAATGTGGATTCTTCGAAAGATACTAGAAATGAAAGTGAAATTAGAGTAACAAAATTAGGAATTCCTTTTGTCTTGAACCTTTTCTTATCTAGTTATCTTTAAGATGATAATAAAATTCTTAAAGTATGACTTATGACCTAATAAAAAAATTTATGTAATGAATACAATAAAAATCCAAATTATTGATATTTTACAGCAGTTTGTGTGTGTATATATATACAAAAAAATATATGTATATATATAATGAGGATTCCATACGATTTTTTTTTCTATTATATTTTTAAAACATATCCCACATCAAAATAATTAATTTTGAAAATCCATTGCCCGTGAAACATCCCTAATTCCGGCCATAACGTTTAAATGGATATTTGTTGCAAAACGACAAATAACGTTCATCATCTCTGACACTGTAACACACCCTCAATAAAATACTGCTCTCCTTTTAAAAAAAAAAAAAAGGACTGCTGTCAAAAAGGACTATATTTGAAACACCAAGCAAATCCATTCCACCTGTCACCTTTTTACTTGCCTCGTTGTGGTAAACCGTTCGATCTTTAACGCTGAACGATTATATAAGCCCAGCTCGTTCATTCTTCGAACTCGCACCGCGTTGTTGAGCACCTGCGTTCGCGTGAATTCACTCGCTTTCATTTTCGTCTCGCGTGAAGTTTGCATTCCTCACTGGAATGCACTTCTGCTAAACCGAGAGCTCTTTTAGTTTCACATTCTGTCTATCGCTCTATATAGACATATATATACACGTACGTATATACGTACATAAATCTTCATCTGAGAGAATTTGATCTTTCGAAGCTGCTACCGGCGGCGGCTGAAAGGATATTGGAAAGGTATATTCTTAATGTTTGCTCATTGTTCTGGCTTTACTTTAATTATGAAATTATGCTAAATATGTGGAGTTCTTGTATGAGCTGACGTTTGAGTATGCTGGCGGAGGAATTTTCGAACTTGAAGTAATATTGTTTGAAATCTTAGTTGATTTTGCATCTTTGAGGTCAGTATACTGGTTTTTGTTTATAGAAGGTTGTTCCGAGGGACTTTTGTATGTTCTTTTTATATTTCGTTTAGCTTTTTCTCAACTATTTTTCTCTAATTTTGGGTGGAATTCTTCGAAAATGATTCTACATCAAGTGTTAGTTTTACCTGCCTATCGATCTTTGATTCCGTGTTTGCATGTCGGGAAGAGTACGATTGTACGTCAAGCTTGTGTGGTACATTCGAACCGGTGGAAGAATTTGCATCTCTCAGGAGGTGATTTGCCGGAGTTACGTTTATCGAAATTTGATATATATATATATATATATTCCTTTTGTTGGAAATGCAAAAATTACCTGGATATTCTCTTGAACGTTGGCTGTACTTTCAACTTCCATTGTGGCATCTTTGAATCTACCGTCTGCTCCTGCGTCTATTTTCCCGAAGAAAAAGTTGAAGCCTTTTAGTCCTGATCCGACGGCGAATTGTCCTTTTAATTTGGTTGTTAGGTGGCTGTATCTTTTTCTTTTTTCCTAATTTTTCTTTAGACTCATTTATGCTCAAAATTTCTCAAACTGTAGTTACCACCCATCAAAATAATTTTTTAACTTTTCTTCTTGTTATTCTTGACCATTATGGCGTTGATTGAGTAGGATCTGCTTATAGGAAGTGTTCTTTGAGAATTATGACCTTGAGTTTTCCTTTTTTTTCCTTTTTTTCTTTTTATATATTTCTCCCTATCTTTCTCTCTGTACCTGCAATCACAGCAATTTAATTTTCCTGGTAATATTTGCATACAAATTTCGGGCTACAGTTCTTTTGCTTTACAAAATGAAACAATCAAGTGACAGCAGCAGGCTGATGTTTTCTTTCCTGTTATTTTGTTCGGAATATTTCGAAAATCCGGTTGCTAGCTTTTACACTCTGTATCATTGTCATGATCACCATCAGGCTGTTGTTAACTTCTTTCAGCTCTTTTTATTTTCTTGCTGCAACTTTTCTGGATTTCCTTATCACTTAAAGGTTTCCTCTCCGCTGCTTCCCTTTTTTTCGTTTTCAATTTTGTTGGGGTTAGTGGCCGAATAGAAAAAGAACTGGGGTAAAAGAGTATACCCAAAAGAACTTTTTTTTTTTTTTTTTTCAAAGACCAATCCCTAAAAGTTGAATATTGGATCTAACAGGTCTGAAAGTTAGTGTAATGGTCCAAAGATGTTCTTTCTTTTGAAATTAAAAGTACTATGTTTTTCTGCTTTACTTCTTGCCCTGACAATTGTCACATAATTCTGATGAGGCTGCAGGGTGATCTTGCAGTTTCCTTGATATCTGATTTGGCACAGTCATTCGTATTGATTAGCTGTAAAAAATGTTAACTAAAAGCCTATCTTGGGGAAAAGAAGTAATTTGTTTTTGACTTCTCTTTATATATGTTTAGCAGTTGTGTATACTGGGTTTTTGTGGAATAAGCTGGAAAAGGTTGCCTGAGGATTTATTAGTGGATAATGGTTTTAAATGTAATCTAAAATTCCTAAAGATAGTTTGGATTTTTAGTCTATATATATTTATTACATGATCACATTGATCTCTTGACTTTAGGTAAATTCAGTTGTCTCGACTGTCTTACGCACCTCAGAAATACTTTCATGTGATCTGCTTGAAGATGGTGGCAGATTGATTCCTAAGTTATGTTAATTTATTTCTCTGTTGTGCAGCAAATTTACAAGCAGTCTCCGATCACGCAAAGATGACGGTTACACCTAAGATCTCAGTCAATGATGGGAACCTTGTGGTTCATGGGAAAACCATACTCTCTGGAGTTTCTGACAACATTGTGCTTACTCCAGGACCCGGCGTAGGCCTTGCAGGTGCATTCATTGGTGCCACAGCTTCCAATAGCAAAAGCCTGCATGTTTTCCCAGTTGGTGTCCTAGAGTAAGCATTATCATTTGTTCTTGTTCAATCATTAACTCTCTGCTACATATGCATTTGTTATTGGTTAATAGCATATTTAGTTTATAGATTAGTCTAGTCCAAGTGTAGCTAATAACATTGTTTACCCATTTTATGTGCACAGGGATGTCCGCTTCATGTGCTTGTTTCGTTTCAAGCTCTGGTGGATGACTCAAAGAATGGGAACATGTGGGAAGGATATTCCACTAGAGACCCAGTTCATGCTCATTGAGAGCAAAGACACAAGTGAAGGCGACCATGAGGACGCCCCAACTATCTACACTGTTTTCCTGCCTGTCCTTGAGGGGCCATTCCGTGCAGTTCTTCAGGGCAACGAGAAGAATGAGATGGAGATCTGCCTTGAGAGTGGAGATAATGCTGTTGAAACTGATCAAGGACTTCACCTTGTTTACATGCATGCTGGGACCAATCCTTTTGAAGTCATCAATCAGGCTGTGAAGTAAGACTTTCTTTTCTCTCCTCTACAAAACAAAAGTAATTGCCTGTTATGAAGTTCGGCAGTCCTGGTTCTTTGATGTTATTCTAAAATCATTACTTTGTGAAACAGAGCTGTTGAGAAACACCTGCAAACATTTCATCACAGAGAGAAGAAGAAGGTGAGAATATTTTATGATGATTATATTTAGAATTGATTGTGTGGATTCACACCAGAGACAAAGTATCTGACTTATGCTTGTATATATGCATTTTGGGCTTCTTGTAGCTACCCGCAATCCTTGACTGGTTTGGCTGGTGCACATGGGATGCTTTCTATACTGATGTCACTGCCGAGGGTGTTGAAGAAGGACTTAAGAGGTAAAAGTCTAGTGATCTTTTAATTCCTCGATGGGACAGAAATGCTCTAAGATTATGGGTTCTTGCTGACCATGGAATTAAGTTGCTAAAATGATATTTGCTTTCACAGCTTGTCTGAGGGAGGAGCACCTCCACGCTTTCTGATCATAGATGATGGCTGGCAACAGATCGGAAGTGAGATCAAGGAAGACCCAAACTGTGTTGTACAAGAAGGAGCTCAGTAAGACAACTAATAGTTTATTTTTCCAATATGATGAATCGAATAAAGTTGCAATCTCACATTCTTTTGTCAATTAAATGATCAAATTACGAGTTTCTAAGATGGTATTATATGCTTGTTTTATGTTGGAATTTGATGGAATTTGATAAGATTTATGTTAAAGGAAGCGCATCAATTTGAATGGTGTTTAGGTTACGCATTTGGTTTCTTAACTTAATTAATATATTGCACGCATTTGCATTTCACGAACTACAGTTGTTATTATGAAGTTCATTCTCAAGTTAACTTGCATCTTAAATGATTTTATGTTTACTTTGCAGGTTTGCAAACAGGCTAACAGGAATTAAAGAGAATGCAAAGTTCCAGAAGAATGGAAAAACTGGTGAACAGGAATCAGGTCTTAAACAGGTTGTGAGCGATGCCAAGCAACGCCACAATGTCAAGTAAGTTCCTCCAACTCGGTCACGTTGCTGACTGGCTGTGGCTTTCGTTCTCTGTCGTTTGTTGATCTACTCTCTTCCTATGTTTTTTGTTATGTTTGACCTCATCCGTTATTTCCTATGCTTCAGATATGTTTATGTGTGGCATGCTCTAGCGGGTTACTGGGGTGGAGTGCAGCCTGCAGGGCCAGGTATGGAACATTATGACACTGCTTTGGCATACCCCGTGCAGTCTCCGGGTGTACTTGGCAACCAACCCGACATTGTGATGGATAGTCTTGCTGTGCATGGTTTGGGCCTGGTGCACCCTAAGAAGGTCTTCAACTTCTACAACGAGCTTCATGCTTACTTGGCTTCCTGTGGAGTAGATGGGGTCAAAGTTGATGTTCAGAACATCATAGAGACACTTGGTGCTGGCCACGGTGGTAGAGTTTCTCTCACTCGTAGCTATCACCAAGCTCTGGAGGCTTCCATCGCCCGGAACTTCCAGGATAATGGATGCATTGCTTGCATGTGCCATAACACTGATGGAATCTACAGTGCTAGACAGACTGCGGTAGTTAGAGCTTCTGATGATTACTACCCTCGTGACCCTGCTTCGCACACCATCCACATTTCTTCTGTAGCTTACAACACTGTATTTTTAGGAGAATTTATGCAGCCTGATTGGGATATGTTCCACGTAAGTATTTCTTCATTTTTCAGTTCAGTTTCATTGACATTTTTATGCATCACAGAAATGTTGACTTTTGTGCCTATATTACAGAGCCTACACCCAGCTGCTGAGTACCATGCGGCTGCTCGAGCTGTAGGAGGATGTGCAATTTATGTCAGGTAATCTCATATTCATATCTGAATCTTTCTCTATAAATCCTTTGGCTAAATTTTTTCTCATAATATATCATCTTTGTTCTATTCAGTGACAAGCCAGGTAACCACAACTTTGAGCTCTTGAAAAGGCTGGTTCTTCCTGATGGGTCAGTTATTCGTGCACAATTGCCTGGACGACCTACATTGGACTGTCTCTTTGTCGATCCAGCCAGAGATGGAATAAGGTTTTGTGACATCATCTTGCCCTAATGCGTTTATCCTCTAAATTATCTCTACAGGAACTAAAAATTCACTCCTCCCATATATCATTCAGCTTGCTTAAGATCTGGAATGTGAACAAGTTTTCCGGAATGGTTGGTGTCTTCAACTGCCAGGGTGCAGGCTGGTGCAAGATAGCAAAGAAAACACGCATTCATGATGCCTCTCCTGGAACTCTTACCGGCTCTGTCCAAGCAAAAGACATTGATTGCATCGCCCAAATTGCTGGACCAGATTGGGATGGTGATGCAATTGTCTATGCAAATAGATCTGGGGATGTTATTCGGTTGCCCAAAGGCGCTTCACTTCCAGTGACACTTAAAGTTCTTGAATACCAACTCTTCCACTTTTGTCCTCTGAAGGCGAGTTTCCTTACAATTAATCCTGTTTATTTTTGCTATCTGTTATTCATCATACTAACCTAAGATCCCTCTATGGAGAACAGAAAATCACGGCAAACATTTCCTTTGCACCAATTGGGTTACTCGACATGTTCAACTCTAGTGGTGCTGCGGAGCAGTTTGAAGTTCAGAAAACAAATGAAGTTCTCGATGGCAGCATTGAATCAGAGGTTTTAAGTGAAAACCGATTGCCAGCAGCTACTGTCACACTGAAGGTCAGGGGATGTGGGCGCTTTGGAGTCTACTGTTCTCAAAAGCCACTTAAAATCAATGTGGGCAACAACGAGACTGGTTTTAACTATGAAGCTGAGACCGGATTGGTAACTCTGAACATCCCAGTACCAGAAGAGGACATGTATAGATGGCCAATTGAAATCCAAGTTTAGTATTATGTCTGTAATTAGGCAAACTCCTGTTTGAGGTGTCCCCGATGTTAAGTTTCTTCATGCTTGTATAAGTGTTCATTAATTATGAGAAAAAGGGTGAGGATTTTAGGGAGACATGCCTTGAGGTAAAAATAAGTGGGATGTGTGTACCAGTTAATCTAATAATATTGTATGTTTGTTGTTGTGTCTACCATCTCCCTTTCTCGTTGGGTGTACTAATTTGACACTTCTATTAATGAATATTTTACGGAAGAAACTACAGCAGTATCACAATATTGTACATGACTGAGCGAAACACAACACACGATACACACAGTAAAACCATACGGTAGCATACTCCTTCATATCAAGTGTCCTTTCTTTATTTACACATTTCCGCATAATTTTAGTCAAGCAATAGGGTAGGAAGAATCCATAGCAATCCCACAAAGCCCTTCTTTAGCACTAATATCTCTTTCCATCCTTATGTATCCCTCCTCTCCCCAGCTAGTTCCCCAAGAATTCTTCACCAACCAATACTTAGTCCCATCATCTGTTTTCCCATATCCAACAGCCGCCACCCCATGATCAAGATCAGTCCCACAGTCCCCTGTGAACACCCCACTAGAGTAAAACTGGAAGGCCAATCCCCCTGCGTCGATTGAAACTGACACCGGCTGATGTGCCACGGCCTTGAGCAACGCTTCTTCATTGTTTATGGGCACTTTTTCGTAGCCGGAAATCTTGGCTGCGTGTGATGATTCTTTTGTCTTGTCGCAGGTTCCATCAGTGGCTTGGTAAGGATATGTGGATTCTGTGGCGATGCCTTTGTTTTTTGTGATGAATTCAAAGGCATCCTCCATGTAACCACCTTCGCAACCTTGGTCTTGGCTGGTTCTGTCGCAGTCCACTATTTCTTGCTCTGAGAGTGAGATCAGTTTGCCTGTTGAGAGTTGGTGGATTCCTTCTGTGGCTGCTATTGCTGAGAATGCCCAGCAGCTTCCTGTAAGGAATGTACTTCATCAACTCAAATTTAACTATTTTAGCACCTTGGACCATTTCACACTCCAGGTATACTTTAAGGTGGAATATGCTATTGGAGAACCTGTATGTAGCTATTCACGAATAGATTTTCACACAAAATATGCAGTTAGAGAACTAGGATGCAGTGTTCTACTAAAATGCATTCTAGTTTTTATTTCTTCATCTTGAGCACTTTGCCCTTCCCTCCTTCCATGTCGAGCAAGAAGAGGAAAAATTAACGAGAGTGTTTCTTGACAAGGTATGCAAAAACATATGCTAAATCCACCTCGAGCACAGTGCTCCAGCGGCTTAAAATTGAGGGTGTAAAGTGTTTTTAAATAACCATGCATATTGATCGAAAATATTCATCATGAAAGTACTCGAGAATTGTTGTTCTATAAAATTTTTCCTTACCACATTGGGCTTGATCCTTAATAGGGGTGACAGCTCCCTTCTTCCTCCAATCCATGCTAGACGGCAAAGCACTCACATTTTCATACTTAAATGATGTAATTTTACACGATTTAGGCGCCTTAAGTCCATTTCTAGCAGCCTTAAACTCCTCCTTGGTTAGATCAGCAAATGCATTGATGCCAAGCTTGTAAGGCCGAGTCCCAACCTCATTAAACGCTTCGATGAACTCCACATTTTCCTTAAAGATCTTGAAACGGACCGCTCTTTCTTCATCATCCTTGTAAATGCGTCCATGTTGCTCCATCCATTGGTCGTGTCTCTCTAACATGGACAATTGGGGGATCACACGGGATTTGGTCTGAGAAGCCAACGTTGCTAAGATTAGGACGGCAAAAATTGAAAGTTTGGCGATTGAGAGAGCCATTTTTTTTGGTTAAGTACAGGATTTTAGTACGAAGAATATTGGTTGTTGTCCCAGGGTTTAATAGGATAAGTATTTATAGATCCTACATTGGGGAGAAGAATGAGTTTAGTTTTCCAACTTTCCGGGGAGACCAAGGTGATAGGACTTGGTAAGTCCGTAAACGGTGCTTATGGGACATTTTTTTATGTGTAAAAGTTGATTAAGATACCATTGTACTATGATGTTTGTTATAGTGTTGTTTTTGTCATTTAGGACAAAATTTGTTACAGCATACTTTTGCAATCATTGAATTATTTATTGTTTGAATTTAGATACAAAATAACATAAGTAGAAGATAAAAATGAAGAGAATAAAAATAGAAAGAGAGGAAATAATAGAGGAAAAGAAATATTGAAAAATAAAATTTTGTTATTATCTGTTAGAATAAAGTTGTTTTTGTCTATTCATTTAAAAAACAATTACCTAAAGTGTTCATGCTATGTATATACCATGTAGTATAGATTAAGCAACTAATTTTCAATACATATTTGTCGGTAATTATTTTATTTAATAATTAAACTATTAAAGAAAACAAAAGTGGGTGGGCTTGTTGGTGAGCCATGACAATGAAAGCCCATACTCTTTGGGCCAAGTCTACTTTGTTTGGTTTAGTAAAATATACTGTTGCCCAAATGTAATCCGGATCTTACCCGATCTTTTAAGAACCTTCAAAATTCAGATATTCAACCCGTTTAAGTTAAACAAACTATTTAACACGCTTAATTTCTAATTTAAAGAACTTAATTTCCAATTAATCATATGTTTTACAAAATTCATGGCCCATGAATGATTCTCCAAGAATCATTTTAGATTTCGCACTAATTGGGATATATGAATAATTGAAAGAAAAATTATTTCTCTCCCACATACTTAATTCCTATACTCTGTGGCTTCATTTTGCTTAAAAGAACCCAAAAGATTCATGCTGAAAAGACTTTCTAAGAAGGGCCCATAAAACGATAAATGTGGGTTAAAATATTTCTAACATAAACCTGCATATTATGGTTTGACATGTATTGTCTGAATCCATCGTCTGATAAATTGGCACATATGCTCTAATTCTTGGAAAATGTTTTTATTATGGTTACACTCTGGCATGCTCTCATTCCGCTGCATTGATAATATGACCATGGATATCCTTCTATAAGGTTCAATTATGTATATCCTTATCTTTATGAACGTATCGATATCTATGTCACACGATGTGGGATGTGATTTGAAACGAACACCATATAATTCGCTTGATAAGAACTATGAGATCAATATTTTGCATTACATCTAAGGATTGTGTTAGCTAAATGTCAAGTCGAAAAGGACCAAAAACTTCAAAGGCATGCATGTACTATAATTAACAAACGTAAGAGGGTAGAAATTATTGAATGTGAAAGGAAGACAGGAAGTACATTTGATTTGATGAAGTCCAGAACATAATTAGTATATATTCTTGACCTTATCTTATATGAACCCTTTTTTCTCTTTATAATCCTTTGTTGGATTTGCAAATATGAGGAAGAAAGTACAAATCTAAGCACTAATTCTTATCATTCTTAGAACATTATGCACATTTTTTACTTCCACTCTGAATTAAAGGCAAACTCTTTAGGGTCTAGAAAGTTGAAAATTCTTGGTTTAATTATGATAAAGTTTTACAAGATAACTAATAATAAAGTTGTTGCCGGCATTATATACTTAGTGACATAGGACAAAAAATGATATTACAAAGTCCAAAATAACAAAATAAGCTCTAAGACTAAACGGGATCTCAATGTTCATTATTTTTTCACCTTTTTTTTGGTCACATTTCCTATTTCAGAGGTGGATAAATTTACCCGAAACTATTAAACCTAACTAACTAGCGATATGCAGATGATCTCAAGTCTTGCGCTTAATTTTCTTGTGGTTATGCGCATTTGCCCAATGTTAAGGGTTCAAGAACATTGCCACAATTACACCAAACTATAATCCAACATGTTCAAGGTTGAAAATCTGTCATCAAAGCATACTTAATTATGTGAACCACGTTGTTCTGATTTATGCGATGGAGTAGGCAAATATCCAACTAATCTTTTCTATATTAGGATAGTTTGTGATCAAATTAATGTATAAAATTTTCTATATATATAGTATATGAATTATCCACTTGAAGTTTTCTCCACAAACCTAATATCGTACTTATGGCGTGGATAAAAAGTCACATTGTTATTCATCATCTAGGGTTCAATATTTGAGTCCATATGGTTGACTCTAGATAAAAATGATGATCAAATGATGTTAACCCTAATTTTGGATGAGGTTCTCTGACCAAATTGTTGCTACAGCCTTCAATATGACAGGATGATCATAATTAATCATCAATCATATATACATATATATATATATATATATATCTGTTCAAATTTGGAGAATGTATACAAAAGGAACAATTATTCAGTGATTCATCAACGTGTCATAAGATTTGTGGATTAAGTGTTGTCATATATACGTTTTGGAGATGCCTTCAAGTAATATTTTATGTACGTGATCATGTGAAAGTTTAGCAGTACAAATAAAAGATTAAGCCCTCTTTTAACCTTTCATGCATGTTGATTATGTAATTAAGCAGATATTATCATATTCTTTTTAATTATTTTTTAGACGTAGACGAATTGAGAACAAAGGAGTAGCGTTGTAACTGAATATGATCAAAATGATAAAGTTTAATTCACAAAGCTTTTGGATTTACGTATGAGAATGAACATAAGCCTTAAAAGTCCATATCTCTATTCCCTGTCCAATATTGCTACCCATTTCCCAAACATTTTGCATGAAAAAACCAAGCAATCAAATATTAATTTTCAAAAGTGGATAATAAAAAGTAGAAGAATAAGGGATTAACCCTCTTTGCTATGCGGCATCTTGACAAGTTGCAGCTAGTAATACTTAAATAAATATTGACATTTTAAAAAATATATATATGCATATATAATACCATAAAAATTCTAAGGGGAAGCATGTAACTTATAAGGTTGTAAGACTTAAAAGGCAAAATTCTAAGGGAAACATGTAATAATAACTAACTTACCTAATGAACCTCATTACTATAAACAAAGTGTGAATAAAATATTACAAATTAATGACCAATTCAAACATATATTACTATTACTACTGCTGCTATTATTATGACTATATATTACTAGTATTTTTCCTTATGATACTCTCGAGTCATTGATATAATTAATTATCAATTTTTCAGCGGTAAAATTAAAAGGGAACCATAATTAAATCATCCTTAATTTATGTTATGATAAATGCATACTTAGAAATATGTGTGTAGACAAATTAAATTTATGCCCAATTAAATAAATATGCCACGTGTAAATTATATCAAATTATATTTTCTATTTACATTTTGGGAATTTAATTAAATTTAATTCCTAAAATTAAATAGTCAATTAATTGATATTCCAGTGGCCAATCAAACGATGCCAAGTGTCGTTTGCAAATCAAATCTTGTGAAATTTTGGCAACCCTAATCACATCTTTGTAGTCAAGGAAATGAATATCAATCAAATCCAAATCAAATCACATAAAAATCAAATCTTGTACAATGAGGGAAATAAATCATGATATTTTTGGTAGTCCTAATCACATATGGTGATTAAGGAAATAAATGCCAAACAAATCATGGAGGGCCAATCAGACTATGCCACCTCATCAAGTAATTTTTGGAAAGACTCCCCTCCTCACAAGTATAAATAGAGGTTTTCTTCAAAGCAAAGACACAATAGAAGTCATTCAAGAGAAGAATTGAAGAAAGTCTCAAGAAATTCTCTCTGTCAACTTCAAAGTGTTCTTTGGTGTTCCAGGCGTAATTCAAGCCGTTCGTTCCGGAGTTCATTAAAATTCAGCATTTGATTCGAGATCAAGCTACAAAGCCCTCGATTTAACATTGCCGAAAGAGGAATCGGCAGCCGAGGAAGATTAGGGCGTTAATTCTCTTTCGAAAATTCAAATTCCAAATCCAAATCTCAAGTTCAAGTCTTGAAGGAAGAATCAGAGGGTTACATAGAGATTTTACCCACTTTTACCAAGTTTAATTCGATTTTTATTTGTATACATTTTCTTGTTTTGTAATTAAATTTTACAGATAAGAAATTTGTGTTACAAAGTGTTTTATGCAAGCATGGAGCAAAAGTCAGCAACTGCTTCAGAAACCATTTCGTCATAATCTTTCTTATCCCACTTGCCATTTGCCATCCTAATTGAGTCGTAGAGAACGGGACACCCCCACCCCAACCCACCCCTCAACTTCTATAAATACACAAACTATACTACTTTACTTCCTCATCACCTCCATACCTATACCAAAATCAAACCTGCAATAAAGACATTCTTATACTAATCAAATCTTTCACTGTGATATTAATTAATTCACAGTTAAACCAAGAAAATGGCTCTTCAAAAGCATCTTTGCCCATACTTCATAATTATACTTCTCTCTTTGTTGTTTTCATGCTCTATTTCCACCCATAATGATGATGATCATTTGCCTCATAATGGTTACTTAGAATCTGGCTACGATTTTGGAGCTTATCCTTCCTATTTTGGCCTTCTCAGAGGCATCAAGTTCGACAATGATTCAGGCAACAGACAACATGGGGTCTCGGATTTTATTAAGTTCAGGAAACTCGCTGCAGCTTCTGTGAAAACAGTTAATGTTCTCAACTTTGGAGCTAAGGGTGATGGAAGTACTGATGATACTGAGGTAATTAAGGCATATGTTTTTACATATTTTGTGTCTTATTTTTGTGACTTGAGTTATAATTTAATTTACTGAAAAATTGAATTTTATGTCTTTTATTTCAGGCATTTGAGAAAGCTTGGGCAGAAGTTTGTTCCTCTTCGGAAAATGTTAATTTTGTGGTACCACAGAAGAAAAATTATCTTTTGAAACCAATTAGGTTTTCAGGGCCTTGCAAATCTGATATAACGATGCAGGTACTGATATATTTGAATTTTGAAAAATACAGAACATATCATACCATTTTATAACATGTTTTGAAGAACTCGGTATATTCTTTGTATCGTCTTTAAAGCTAGACTAGTTATGTGCTTATAAAATATGTGCAGATTGGTGGAACGATAATAGCGCCGAATGATCGTTCCGACTACAGCAAAGATGGGAGACACTGGCTTCTCTTTGACAGTATCCAAAATATAGTTGTCTCTGGTGGAGGAATCATCAATGGAAATGGCAATATCTGGTGGAAAAATTCTTGCAAAATTGATAAATCTAAGGTGAGCATTGGAACATCATAAATACTCTTGTCCTCTTTCTGTCATAACTTTCATCACTTGGAACTTTATGCTAATGGGGTTCTCCTTTCTTTTCTTTTTTTTTCATTGAAATTTTGCAGCCATGCAAGAATGCTCCAACGGTACGGATCGATAATGCTTTCCATTTTTGCGAATATTAATTTTAATTATTTGTTTTTTCATGAATTTGTACAAATTGATGTTGCAGGCTTTAACCTTCTACAAGTGCACAAATTTGGTAGTAAAGAACATAAAAGTCGAAAATGCCCAGCAAATTCACATGTCCTTTGAGATGTGTAAAAATGTTCAAGCATCAAATATTGTGGTGAATTCTCCCGAAAGCAGCCCCAATACCGATGGTATACATGTTACCGCCACTCAAAATATTCAAATCTCTACCTCCACTATTGCCACAGGTAATATTATAACTATAACTATTAGAAATATCAATCATATTTATAAATATTAGAAATATCTAATTATTGCTACAATTAATATTCATTTTAATTATATGGATCGAATCTAACTGCAAAAATGTTATTGCCTTATAATTTATGAAGGTGATGACTGCGTATCGATTGTAAGTGGATCACAGAAGGTCCAAGTCCTAGGTATAACTTGTGGGCCCGGCCATGGCATCAGGTTCGGATCAAAACCCGGAATTTTAATTATATAAAGGATTAATGTGTTTTTATAGAAGTAATTAATTAATTAGTGGTTATATGTTTGCTTTGCAAATTAATGATTAATTTATTGATGCAGTATTGGAAGCTTAGGTTCTGGGAATTCAGAAGAGTATGTCTCAGATGTTTTAGTTAATGGTGCAAAGCTTTCTGGAACCACAAATGGAGTCAGAATCAAGACATGGCAGGTAATTAATTACACTACGACGAAAAAGACAATTAGTGATGACAACATAACATTTGTTACTAATTATACTTAATAGTGACAAAAAATTTTTACTTTGATATGATAATGATATTCACAAATTTAGTAACAAATAAAAATTATGTTTAAATTATGTTTATATATTCGATTGACATTATAATACTTGGACTAATAATTATCAATACATTAGACAAAATTTAAAACACTAGACCATGTCACTTATTAAGTCATATTGTCAAAAAATAAATAACATATAATTTTCGCATGCATGGATCATTTGATACGTGATATTAATGATAACATTAATCATATAATCACTTAATTTTTTTAATTACTAGCCAATATTTAGCTTTATTTTTTTGGTAACGTACTTGTCTACTACGGATGCACTTATATGTGTACGTATTATGTAAATACATGTCTAAATTAATGTGTGTATGTAGGGTGGATCTGGAAGTGCAAGCAACATCAAATTTCAGAATGTAGAGATGCAAAATGTTCAAAACCCAATCATCATAGACCAGAACTATTGTGATCAAGATGAACCTTGCCAAGAACAGGTGAAAAAAACAAGATCAAGTAAAAAATAAACCTTTAACGAAAAATAATGTATAGATAATATATAATATATGATCATTTTTCTAATTAAATTAAGTTCTTATTAAATGTATACATTTCAGGGCTCAGCTGTGCAAGTGAAAAACGTTGTCTATCAGAACATAAAGGGCACAAGTGCTTCAGATGTAGCTATCGACTTCGGGTGCAGTAAGAGCCATCCATGCCAAGGAATTGTGCTGCAAAATGTGAATTTGGCTGCGGAAAATAGTGGAAATTCTAAAGCTATATGCGAAAATGTTAATTTCTTGAATTCAGGAACAGTTTCGCCCCGATGCACTTAAGATTTGCAAGAAAATTATAAACTAAAGTTTAGATACTAGGAATATTGGATATTATATGTTTGACTATATTTCTTTAGTGGTTTTATTACAAGATAGATAGAAAGTTGAATATAGATGATAAGAATGCATGTGGATATCATGGATTCTTTTCTAGGGCCTAGCTAGCTCTTGATGTTGTATATATATAGTAATATTAGAGAAGAATTTGTTATTCATTAAAGCATGTAATAATGCAGGAAGGACAAAGATATCCTTCTTGTTGCATGATATGTAATCATTCGTGTGGATTAATAAAATTATCCTTATATTTGTCATATGGGTTTTAATTTGATTTGATTTTATATTTATTTTTCATATATATGTGCATATATATTTGCCTCAATTAAAAGTGACATGCGTGGTTCATCGTTTCAAGAAAACTTATAGTATAGTACTATATATTAAGAAAGTAAAAGAAATAATAAACAAAGGTGTCACGTAACAAGCTCTCACATCATTGTTTAATATAATGCATGGATAGCTTAAAAAATCAACAAAAAAATTAAAATAAATAACGACACTAATCGAAGGCACCGTTCATGCATGCATGGAAGATGAGAACCCTCAAAATGAAAATAAAGTCTCTGGGACCCCATGTGTATTATAAAATAAAGAAAGTCATCTCATTTATTCGAGACCGCTTCCAATGAACCAATTTTATTTTGTTAAAAAAATATAATGAGAACTTGCATCGAGAAGAATTTGCTAGTACAAACCAAGAAAATTGAAGAAAAAGGTAAAATTAAGCAAAATGTTTCGAGGAAAGAAAAAGGAAAAAGAAGAAGGAAAAAATAAAATTACAGAAAAGAAAAAGCAAAGAATAAAAATGGACATAAGTAAAGAGGAATACACGAAAGATGAAATACAAAATTAAAATGCAGAAGTGAAGACAATAAAAAAGGGAATTTTGAAAGAAAGAGAGAAACAGGAATTAAAAGGGATTGGAAGAACCAAAGTAAAACCAAAAAATGATAAAAAAAATTGCATTTATTTATAAGTATTCATCTTAATATTGATTTTTTCTTTGAACGCTACCATAATGACACAATAATAATTTCCATCCAGAAATTAACAACAAAATCCAAAATGCGATATTCCAATTTCATATACGCAGAAAGTTCAAATGTCTATTATTACATATAATAGAGAATGATGGTAAACACTAATGTAACTTTATTAATTTTTATCAAGGCACAGATACAAATTTACAAGGTGTTTAATCATAATTTGCCGGCCTTGTATCTCTTTTATGTAACATAAAATAAAATTCTGCTAAGTAGATCCTATTCACCCATATTTCAAGGGTGTCTTTTTCTTCACAAACAATTCTTTCTCTGCTGGTGGAGATATAGTATTCAAGTGGAGCTTATAATTTAGCGAATCTCTTGAGAACATCAGTAGCGCCAGTCTTGGCTGATTCTGGCACAGGCAAGTTACAGAGAAGAGTAACTCTTGAGGATGATATCAACTTTTTAGTAGTCTCTGGCTTTGAAGGATCACATTTGAATAGGCACACCTCCCAAACCTGCCAATAAGATTTTAAAAATAAGTTAAGAACTACTGCTTATTTCGACAGCTTATAGGCTCTTCTGTTAAAAAAATTACCAAAACACTTTGTAAATCTTATGAGTTTTCAAATATCTTATAGAATATTTTTACGAGTTTATAAGATCACCAAAACACCCTCCAAACAAATGCTATTTTGGAACAATCTTCATGCTGGTTTTTTTTTTCCCCCTTTCCCTCGAGCTATGTCAATTGCAGTGATCACGGCCCTGGTAATTTACTCACAATGCATATTTTCCACCACCAAACGTCAAAGTTCTCATTTAAAATGTGCATGCACATCACTTTGTTATGTAGAAATTGTTGAACAAATTACTAAAAAGTATACCTGAATAGTTTTCCCCACGTTGACTGGTTCAGCCTCGGCAATGACAAAGTCACCTAACCCTGCGCTCTTTAGATGATTGATGCTGAGTTGTACTCCAGCCACCCTCTGCAGCCCCGACGCGAGGTGAGCTCCCATGCTTGCCAGAGACTCTGCTATCAGTGCCGACACCCCTCCATGCAGCACCCCGAAGGGCTGCAAATCAACGTAAAATACTTTGACCAGTCATTTACCAATCATAGATTGTAATATCATAAAAAGATCAGAGGTAAAAGATGGAATCTACAAATGAACAAATGAGCAGTAGGAGCATCACCTGACAGCACTTTGGAGTGATATGGAGGTGGCCTGAAACTTTGTTAGGTGAAAGTTTGTCGATTTCAAAGCCCACCGTGTGAAGTGGAAGATCGATATCCTTCGTTTTCAATTCCGGTGGTGAAGATGGCTGATCCATTCTTCCAGGCCTCTTGATTAACTGAACTGGTCTCTTATTGGCTGAGTGTGATGAAGCTTTTTGTTCTTTGCGGAAGTGATCACGATCACTGGAATTCTACGCTTCACGTCAAGATAAGGGTGGACAATCTGTCACCCATTGGGAGTCAAGAAATGACAAGGCAGTCATATTCTATTATATTAAACAATAAGGTCATTTGATAGCTTCGCCAACACATCAGTTAAGTAGATTTTGTATAAATTATTTGCATGAGGTTCCAATCCGTAGTTATAATGCATTTGACAGCTAACCATAACACTAGTTAGCCCTAATGCAGCTAAGTGCCGAAAACTTTAGCAGTATTCATGGCACAATCACAAAATGGCTGATTTCTCACCTGTTTCACTTTCAAGCACAATTTGAAGTTAAATCCTACGCACTACTTATGCTAATACATTCTTTCACCAAAACCAGTTTTCAGAGGAATAAATATACACTTTCAATGAAAGCTTGGAAGATGTTTGAGTAAATGGTAAATCACAACACAAGTCTGAAGGTGGAGAACACTTGCGATGCAGAAAAAACCATGGCTGCAAATCGACAAAATAGTAGCTCCGTAACGTCTTGAATATTGGAGTGTTTCATCGCAACAAGGATCTAAATGATAGGACCAATACGGTGATTCTTTTAAAAAAAAGAGAGAGAGAAAGAAAGAAAAAGAAAAGAAAAAAGGGGGTCTTGACAAGTCACGTACCATATATGGGGCTACCGTCGGTTTTCGCAGTGAAAGGTAGGGAGAAAGAAAAAGGGAGTTGGTTAACCTGCCGTATGTTCTCATTCTTCATATTTAAAACTATTTTTTTCACACTACTTTCTTCCTTTCCAAAAGATAGATTCACTCCCGTGGGTATAACTACTAATAATTACTTAAAATTATTTACACATCATTGTAACTGGAATTAATTTATTAAATAAGAATACTTGAAATAGCAATATAAGTACAGAAAATTCAATGACGGCTATTTATGGTTGAACTAATTCAAACTAAATACTCAGGCAATAATAGTAGACGAAGGGTAGGTGCAGAAGGAGGTGCGTAGTTGTAGGCAGGTGAATGGATAGCTAACAACAGCATTTTCAGGACCATTTCCAGAATTCATCTCCCCACAGATTGCTGAATTGCCATCATAATCTCAAAATTTCAAGCATCATTATCAAAATTAACAAACAAAAATTAAAAAGCCCAAATAACTAGATGAACCCCAATTCCAAAGAAAGCAAATAGAAAAATGAAGAACAAATTTGTAACAATCTCACATAATAAACACCGAAAATTTAACGATCCAACACAGTAAGTCGAAATTACTTTCAGCAACATTTAAATTTATAACAATCCCATCACAATTCACACCCTCCACACGCCATCAACCGTATGAAAACCCAAAATTTTCCGACCAAATCCAACCCAGATTCTCACGAAAATTCAACGAAGGAAGAAGAAAAGTAAAGAATATACAGAACAAAGAAAAATTACCCGTTTATCTGGGACTGTAGTAGAAGGATAAGCATTCAATAGTGGAGAAACCGCATCTTCAGAAGAACAAGCACAGGCACACGGCTTTATGTATTGTTTCCTTACCAGACAAGAAATTGGAATTCGGAGAAAAATAAATACATGGTAAATTAGAAACGGATGGGACAGGGCCCGCCCGTCAACTTCGACGTCTGCAACTCAATTGAGAATTTTGAATCCCGGGAGAATACTGACCATCTTTTTATTTCTTGTGCTTCGTCAAAATTTTTGGTCCAAGCATTACACCTAACTCAACATCAACGGCTTATAAAATACTAGCGTATATTGCACAATTAATGAGTATGCATAAAATAATTAATATAATTTATATATATTAAAATATAATATAAAATTAATTTGTATTTATTTAATAATTAAAATATGAGTAATATATTTAATATAGATACACAATAATTTAATATAACCAAATAAATTAGTACAGGGTATTTTAAGGTGATTATTAATAGTGAATTAATATTAAAGAATATTTTAGGCATGATATTTGAAAACATATTATCAAAATAATCAATTTTAGTCATCACACTTTATATATAGTATAGATAGCATAAACTTAATTCGTGTGTATTTAATAATTAGTATATGGTCAATATATTTAATATAGATATACATATAATCTAAGATAAATAAATAAAATAGTGAGTTAATAAGTTTTTATCATGTTGCAAGAATAGCATTTCTTGTTTAATTTTGCACTTACTATTCCCATGACTTCTTCTTCTTCTTTTTTTTCAAATTTTGAAAATATATTATGCAATACAACTTGTGAATATGACAATAATTCCATTTTTCTAAAAAGAAAACACCATGATTTATTCATGATTTTCAGTATTTAATATTTGGTGTTTTTATTCAACTTTGAATCTGTTTGTTTTCTTCTTCATTTTTTTTTTTTTTTTTTTTTTTTTTTTTTTTGTGACAAGAAATTTACTTAGTTGACAGATGGGACTGAATGCCATTCCAGTAATGTCTTTGACGAGATTCGACCAAATCTTGTGGATTGTCTTGAATGACTTTTTATGAACTTAGATTGGAATAACTTTCCAATCTCCTAAAAGTGGCAAACATGGATGGATAAAATAGCACGTTGCTTTGAGGGAC
>JACFYI010000417.1:776475-791252 GCA_014898755.1 Handroanthus guayacan
AAAAAAAATGTTGAACTTTTTTATAAAACACTGCAGCGTGCATCTTTTAATGTGGGTCGAATTCAATCTAATACAAATTTGTATAATTAATTTGGACTGATTATTTCGTCCTCCTAGCTTAATCTGATATGAACGGCATACATTTAACGTAACATGTTCGCTTCATCACATTTTATAAATACCTTCAATGATGTTGCGACTAATATACACACTGTACCAGTCAAATTTATTTGAGAAAGATTATGATCTTTTTTTATTTCACTAATACCATCAGGTAATCTTAATTTATATGTGAGTGTATGAATCGCTTAATTAATTAATGAAAATCTACCTTGAATCGCAATGAAAAATGAGAAGATGAAAACATACATGTATAGGTGACCGTCACATATGAACATTTGAGAGCAAAAACAAAAACAAAAACAAAAAACAAAAAAAAAAAAAGCCATGAAATTGAAAAGAAAAATGCGTTCGCAATAACTTTGAAAGAAATTAATGCCGTTACCCCGCTAATCACTTTTGTTTACTAGGGGCCTTGTTCTGCATGCCATGATAACTTCTCCTTTTCTCTTTACTTTTTATGTATACTTTATTTTTTAAATTCTTCTATTTAAGGCCCTCTGGTCTTTTGAGGGCCAAAAATATTGCAGCAGTTGATGGCAAAAAGTCCCATCTCGAGTCCCATTAATAATCTTTGTTATCAAAGTCATAAAGTTGCTGATTTTTTTGTCAGGGGTGAGTTTTATATTACTTAAACTATGTTTGGTTTCTTTCCAAATTTGTCCTTATTAATATCACATGTTTCTGTTCAATGTGTGACCCCCCATGGTTCTTCAAAACTCGACACACAACACACACATGTATGTGTGTGAATATTCGATTAAATTTAAATTGATTGAGTCAATCCAAATTATTTTTTGAAATTTAAGCAAAAAAATAAAAAATAAAAATTGATTATACCCATTTAGGGACTTATCTTGAGGAGCTTTATTATTTTTAACCAAGTTTTAATCCAGACTATTTATTAAAACTCGTATTTTACCAATAAGATGTCTGAGTATGTGTCTATTTACATATTTTGTTATAAAGTTTCACTATTCTTTTGAAAATAAAAATTATTTTTAAGTAATTCACAATACTCATGCATATCAAATACAAATTGTCTTTGTTAGTGTACTTTATTCAAATTTAAAGAATGAAAAATCCAAAAAAAAAAAAAGGATATTGGATCTCCACGTACGTGGTTTCACTGACATGAAGTGGGCCTTAGCTGAGCCCAAATTGAGTGGACGAAAACAGATGAGCAACAAAAGAAGTCTAAAAATAATGGACCCTTCTTGGGCCCAATCAAGCGCAGTAAGCAGTCCAAAATTGTTGGGCCCATGTGCTTACAAAATGGTATAAAAGGGTAAAAAGAATTTATGATCAATAACCAATAAATTATAATTGGTATAAAAATACTTAACCTTTAAAAAAGAAAAAAAATAGTGAAACAGAAAAAGAAAATTTAATTGGTGTCACGTTTCCAAACGCAAACCAATTCTGTAAACAAAATCAAACAACAAACGACTTTGAACAACTCTATTCTCCTCGTTGGATTTGGAATTCTCTTCGAAGTTTCGATTCTGCGCTGTCTTTTCTTTCCAACGCGGAGTTCGGGGGAAAGAAGAATATATCTGACCCCGATTTTCCGATTGGCCGGCTCAAATCTAGGGAATTCCAAATCCCCGCCAGTATTTTCAGAATCGGAGCTCGACATATACATTTATAAAAAGTCGATTGCTGTCCGCTGTCGGACTTCTGATTTCCTGGGATTATATTTTCTATATCAGATGGGGACTCCGGCGTTTCCAAATCTGGGGAAACACTGCAGCGTTGACGATTGCCGCCAGATTGATTTCTTGCCCTTCACCTGCGATTGTTGCCAACAGGTATATTTGTAATTTTGTATATGTTTATCTATGTAAAATTGTGTTTTTGTGTTAATTTAGTCGTTTAGTTTTGCTTTTGGAGTGGTATTGGTTCTGCTTAGAAGCTGGGGCTTTTAATGTTATGCTTGTTGCCTGATCTGTATAAAGAAACGGTTTTTGGTTTTCGAGTGGCATGGGTTCTGCTTGGATGCTTGTTGCCTGCATAAAGGAATATGTTATGGATTTATGCTTGAAATAGAGTATGCATATTATATACATGTGTGTTGGGGTGGGTGAAGTTAATGACATCTGATTGGACATTGAATTGGGAAAAAAAATCATGATGCTTAATCTCTCCTTCCCCCTTTTTCCATGCATTGTTTCCTGTAAATTGCAATTTGATTTGTGCTTTTCCTCATCGTTTATGCTCTGTGCTGTGCTTGTTTCGGCTGTTCTTCTGGTTGAACTATCTGATGTCTATTTATAAGTTTGAAGAACAATACTAAGCATTGTGAATGACTTTAAACCCTTTTTGGAGAGGTGGAATGATAAATCGAATTTTATCTCACTGTTGATTATGGATTAGTTTTGGAGGTATATTGAAGGTATTACACTATAAGGCAATTGCTGGTCACCTATTTTGTTTTCACTTACTAAGTGATTACTTTTCTCAAAGGCTCAAATTTTAGTGCTGATATGCATGTTGTATGATAAATGATAAACTTTCGCTTTTCCCTTGATGACTTGTTTCCCATCCACTAATCAATGGTACTGATGCAGTAAGAGAAATCTGCGGCTTTAAACATTATTCTCATGTGTCCTTTTTCATACTCTTATCTACTGCTCCCTCTCAATACCAACACGGTGTTTGTTCATTTCTCGTTCATTCACTCAATTAATTATTGACAACTTTCCACAGGTGTTTTGTCTCGAACACCGGAGCTACAGTAGACATCAATGTCCCAAAGCCAACCAAAATGATGTCACCGTTGTCATCTGCCCCCTCTGTGCTAAAGGAGTTCGCTTAATTCCCGAGGAAAATCCAAATATTACTTGGGAATCACATGTAAACATAGAATGTGATCCATCAAACTATGAGAAAGCCACGAAGAAAAGGAAGTGCCCGACGCCTCGATGCAAAGAGCTGCTAACATTCTCAAACACAATCAAGTGCAGGGATTGTAACGTCGATCATTGTTTGAAACACCGGTTTGGGCCAGATCACAATTGTCCTGGACTAAAGAAACCTGAAGCAGCTTTTCCTTTTATGGGCTTGCTGAACAAAAGCAGAAAAGAGGAGCCAAAGCAGGCTGCTGTCTCATCTTCATCAAACTGGGCTTCAAGTTTCCTCAAAGTAGCTTCATCTGTTCGTGCATCAGCTGAAGCTGGAATGGCTAGATTGAGCAATGAATTCAATGCATTGGGCACGAGTGGTGGGGTGCAGAGCAGCAGCACCAGCAGCAGTACCAGCCACAGTGGAAGTGCAAGAGGGCAAATAGAAGTGTGTCCACAATGCAAGTTAAGATTCTCTACTGTTGGAGCTCTGGTGGATCATGTGGAGAAAGTCCATGAAAGGAATGGGGTTATGAAGGTGACCATCGATGTCTGCCCCAAATGCAATAAAGGATTCCGTGATCCTGTTATGCTTGTTGAGCATGTAGAGAGAGAACATGGAGGCGTATCAAAAGCTTAATCAAAAGGGAGTGTTAAATGTCAAGATATTGCACAGTTCTATGAATTCTATTGCTTCAAGTCTTGCCGGGAAACTGTTACGTATTTAACTAGGATGGGCATTTGAAGATAAAGAACCCAAATCACCTAAAATTGATTTTAATTTTCACTGTTCTGAACTTGAGATGCAAGGTTCCTGGAAAATGTCTTGAGCAAGAAGAGAAGTTCAAGATGCAAACTACATTGTACGATATAGCATTGACATTTTTGTGGACATTTTAATTTGTTATACAGAACCTCTAAGATGTCCATCATGTGAATTGAATTCATTGCGTCATATTCTTTTGATACACAGAACCTCTGATGTGATCCACAATTTATGCATTGTGGAGTTACCTCTTTTAGATGAGTTCTAGTTTTTCCTTGTTTCAAACTAAAGATAACCTATCCATTAGTGATTGTTGTGCCGGCATGATTTTTTTCCCATCTTTTCATTGTAAAAGCACACAAAAGTCAACAGACAAGAGGATAACATGGTGTGCAGCACGTCAATTGTTGAGTTGAATGAATGAATAATTACCTCGACACCCCTGACGTTTGTCATAATTACCAAAAGAATATTGAGGTTTGAATAATTATCATTACACCTATTACTGTTTATATATATTTATAATTATACTCACTGAGCTTATACATAATTACAAGGAGAGGTGTTATTGTAATTATCAAATTTGAGAGAGTGTTAAAGTAATTTTACTAAACCTCAATGGGTGTTGGGGGTAATTAAGTCCTTGAATTAAAAAGTCCAACACACAAAGGCCAATGAGAAAGTAGTTTACTTTTAACACAGATTGGGATGCAATACAACTGAATCATGATTAAAGTAAAGCCTTTTCAATGGTGGCAATAATTTTTGAGTGAATTTCAAGTCAGAATTGAGTAAAACTGAAGCGCAAAGAAAATCTTTTTGAGAGCTTTATGTAAAGCAATCACAGGTTTGAAGAAGGGGGTTTATCTGGTTTTAGTTCTTGCCATTCATGTCTCCTGAAAATTTTTTAATCAATAATTTTATTGACATTTTCTTTGAAGACAAAAACACTATATGTTAGCCTAGTACATCTAAAAAAAATCCAGAATTAGTGGATATGAAATTTAAGACATACCTAATTTAAACAGCGGTCATTAATAATGTGATAAGTATAATTGAGTTAAGGAATTAAATTCATATTGACTGTTGAGCAAGTTTGGCAGTCAATAAATATTTCTAAAGTACTTGCAAATTTCCAATTGATTTATTATTTACAAAGGTGTCTATTCCTCAAAAATAAAAATAAAAATAAAAAATAATATTCCATCTGTCCAAATTTACTGTAAAATCCTAACAGTCCGGCCATAAATCATTCCATGTTGTGAATGTGCCCGGCTGATATTTTATAATTTGTAAGAGGCTATATTATTAATTATCATATTCAAAATTTCTATGAAAAAAAAGAGGTGGTCGTTGGAGAGAGAGATGGAGAGGGAGTCATTTAAGTCTCGGGAAATGCTGAAGAATCGGCATATTATTGGAAATCTTTGATGAATTATCAGACTTCTGGTCTGCTCTTTACAGGCATTGCTCTGAAGGTAATATCCGACATCCTTTTTCATTCTAATATCAAGAAGACAGAGAAGAAAAATTGCAAGATTCTATCTTTTTATAAGAAATCTTACATGATTTTCTTGAATGTATCGTGGTTATCTGTATTTGATCAAAGATTCTTGATGCATTGAAAGACTTTGAATTTCTTGAACAATTTGATGCATGGACATCTTTATAGGACCGACATTCTTGAAGCTGTTGGGGAAATTGAATTTCTTGAAAGATTTTAGAGATGCCTATTTTGTTAAATTTCTTGAATTCGATTGTTCTCGGTGAATAATTTGATTTTGATGTGAAACGTGTTCTTCTTGGATTTATGTAGGCTGGTACTGGCATTCCAGAAGTGCTCTCCCGATCTTACCAGCTTTCCTTTCCCTTCTCCTCCCAAAAATTATCAAGAATCTGAGATAAAGAAGGGAAAGAAAGCATTGGATATTGAAGATTGCTTTTTGCAGAAGAGGATAGAATTCCGTGAAAGCATTAAAATTTTGAAGGTTGATTTGCGGAAAAAGAATAGAATTCTTGAATTGGTGATATAGATATGGGTGTTGTTTCGGGTGTGGTCTCAAGGCAAGTCTTGCCCGTATGTGGCAGTCTTTGTTTCTTTTGTCCCGCAATGCGGGCAAGGTCTAGACAGCCCGTGAAGAGGTACAAGAAATTGATCTCAGATATTTTCCCCCGGTCCCAGGTTTGTTTCATGAATAATATTTTACATTTTTTAACGTAATGTGTTCGTGTTAAAATTGCTTATATTGCTGATTCCCATGTTTGCTAGTCATACATCAAACTAGCTGGTGAAATCTTTTCACTTTGTATTGGTGTTTATGTATCACTTTTTTTCACTTGTTGAACTCAAGAAACTATTGTTTCATTTTGCTTTACAGGAAGAAGAGCCGAATGATAGGAAGATTGGGAAACTCTGTGAATATGCAGCAAA
Organism: Handroanthus guayacan; assembly: GCA_014898755.1. Taxonomy (NCBI): domain Eukaryota; kingdom Viridiplantae; phylum Streptophyta; class Magnoliopsida; order Lamiales; family Bignoniaceae; genus Handroanthus; species Handroanthus guayacan. Next base: position 782,636 of record JACFYI010000417.1, read on the forward strand.
AAATCCTTTGCGCATTCCGAAGGTATTACTATATAATATCAAGTCGTAACTCCACTTCAGCAATCCAGTTGACTTGATATGGCAATCCTTTTGTGTTATACAGCTGAATGTGTTTTCCATATATCTTGGTGCTTCTTTTATGCTTTGTAAATTCAGAATAAATTCTTGGCTCGAATAAAAAGAAGGCTGCCAGCTTGATAATTACCTTGGAATCATTATCATTGCAGCTTTCCAACTTTGTACTCCTGTAGAAACATTGCAACTGACTGCTATAGTTCTACCATCACATGCCATTTTGCATATGTTTGCTCGTTGTTGTTATTTGCTTTACGAAAGTTTCATCATATTTGCATGAGAAAACCATTTTTACCTGCAGGCACCACATAATACAGGTGTCAGGTGGATTTTCTGCTCATAACTTTGAGTGGGGATTATACGAAAAGATGTATTGTTCTTCTCATTTTCTTAGACTGCCTGTGGAAGAGTGATTCTGGTCTAATGAAATAATGCTTTAAGTTAAAACTATTATTTTCGCCTTTAAATTATAAGGGTTATTTTCCTTACACATCTTTTGCTATAGCATTTGGATTTGGTCATTCCCCTTTGCCCCTATCATATTTATGTTACCATGTTGGGCACTCGATGTTGCTTAAGATAATGCTAAATAAATGGTATATATATTTTCCACAGATTTTAATTTTCTTATGGTTCTATTTTTTATTTGGCTGTTGCTTTTCTTTTCCTTTGGACTGGTTGGTGTCTATATTCTACTACTTCATGTTGATTGGAGACATCTTTCTGCTCTTGCGGAAGAAGCATATTGACGTTGCTTTGGTTTCTTTCAAATTACAGATTGCAAGCTCCCTTGAACAAAGATTCTATAAGGAATTGCGGAACGAAAACTATCGATCTGTGAAAATTGTGATGTGCATTTACAGGAAATTATTATCATCTTGCAAGGAACAAATGTATGTACACTTCCTCATAGTGACCTTTCTAGCATTCAACAATATATTTGAAATTTTAGGAGACTTCATTATTTGTTCTTGTTTCTTCGTTTATGTGAACACACGGATCTTACAGATAATTTGTTCTGTTATGATTAACTTTGGGGAGTTTTTATCAACAAAAGTGCCGGTATCATTTTCATGTCAGGCCCTTATTTGCAAATAGTGTAATGACTATCATGCAAACCTTGCTGGATCAATCAAGCCAAGATGAAATGCTAATTATTGGATGCGAATCGCTCTTTGATTTTGTGAATAATCAGGTCGGTATTTTGCTGTGCGATTCTTCATTTTGGACGTCATAATGAGCTCTATAAGCTTCTATTTAGGTTCTTGCAACTTCTTTTCCATCGTGAAAACATCAGTCTGATTCTACCCTTCTATTCTCTCCAGAATGATGGAACTTACATGTTTACCCTAGATGGATTTATTCCAAAACTCTGCCAACTGGCTCAGGAAGTGGGAGAAGACGAAACGGCAGGACATTTAAGGGCAGCTGGGCTGCAAGCTCTATCTGCTATGGTATTGTGCTCACTTTCAATTGCTTTTTTGGATTGCAGTTGGATTTGAGGAAGAATCTGAATCTGTTAGATCCCATTGCTTTGAATTTAATTCTTGAAAAGCAAAAGTTTTGGCTATAGCTTTAAAATATGTGAATAGAATAGCAATGGAGAAGAACTTAAATCACTCCAATTTTGAAAGTATTTGAAATCCCTTATTGTGTTCTACAACTTAAAAGTTTCTAAAGTCCTTGACATTTATATTTTCATGCGGACATTTATATTGTTCATCTGGTTTATTCGTTCACGTGTTCATTTTCTCATGCAGGTTTGGTTCATGGGTGAAAATTCCCATATTTCAGTTGAATTTGATAATGTAAGCATATTTTTCCCATGCAATTTGGAGTTTCTCTCTTTTTTACAAGGACCTTAAGCAGACTCGTACTTTATGGACTCTTCAGTGATAAGTTCACCCCCAATAGTAGGCTGGATTCATGTGTCTCATTTTAATTACCATCTTATTCTTCCAACTCCTCAGATTGTTTCAGTTGTCTTGGAAAATTATGAAGGCCCAAATAAGGAATCCAATGATCCCAACCAAAACCGCTGGGTGCAAGAAGTTCATAAAACAGAGGGGCATGTCTCTCCTTCACCAGATATTGCATTGAAGGTTCCTTCTTGGAGAATGATCGTAAATGATAAAGGACAACTCAATGTGGCAGCGTAATTTCTTGGCTTGATTATCGCTTTCTTTTGGATTCAGAGTGCACGTGTTAAAATGAATCTTCATTTTCTTACAGCGAGGACTCCAAGAACCCATGCTTTTGGTCTAGAGTTTGTCTGCGTAACATGGCCAAGCTCGGTAAAGAGGCTACAACCATGCGCCGAGTTTTGGAATCTTTGTTTCGATATTTCGATAATGGAAACCTGTGGCCTACCAAACATGGGATTGCTTTTCCTGTTCTTAAAGATATGCAGCTTTTGATGGATGAATCTGGTCCGATTCAATTCTTTATTTCTTTCAGTGAGTTTCCAATCCATGGTTGCAATGATCAGACTGATGATGCGACTTTTTACTCTCCATTGTGCAGGGCAGAATACGCACTTTTTGCTGTCAATATTAGTGAAGCATCTTGATCATAAAAATGTCCTTAAGCAACCTGACATGCAACTTGACATTGTTCAGGTTGTCACTTCCCTTGCTCGGCTTACGAAAATCTTGTCGTCAGTAGCTATAGTTAGTGCTGTAAGTGATGTTATGAGGCATTTACGTAAAAGCATACATTATTCACTTGATGACGCGAATCTTGGAGACGACTTAATTAAATGGAACAGAAAATTCCATGAAGCAGTGGATGAATGTCTCATGGAGCTGTCTTCAAAGGTAGCTTAGCTCTCTCCTAGTCTACAGAATTTCATGTAGCAGTCGAAATCCCAGAATATTAATACTTCTTGTTTCATTATTAACAGGTTGGAGATGCAGGTTTGATACTTGATGTAATGGCCACTATGCTAGAGAACATCCCAAGCATTACGGTTATAGCTAGAACTACGATTTCTGCTGTCTATCGTACTGCTCAGATTATAGCTTCTTTGCCAAATTTATCATATCAGAAGAAGGCAAGCCCATTTACGAAAATGAATAGATCTACCCTCCCTCTCCCTTTCCCCCTCTCAGAGTAATCGATTATAGTGATCTATTTTTCCTGTCATTAGGCTTTCCCGGAGGCTTTGTTTCATCAGTTGCTTCCAGCTATGCTCCATCCAGATCACGAAACGCGAATAGGAGCTCATCAGATCTTCTCGGTTGTCCTTGTGCCATCTTCCGTTTCCCCTCAGCCGAATTCAACTGTGACAGACTCAAAGAGGAACATAGACTTTCCACGAACACTTTCAAGAACTGTTTCTGTGTTTTCTTCCTCAGCCGCCCTGTTTGAGAAGCTGAGAAACCAAAGGAAGCATTCTAAGGAAAATCTCTTTGAAATGAACAAAGAAAAGGTTTCGGGTGATGTTGAACAGAAAAACAATACGAGTGGAGTATTGAACAGAATTAAGTCATCTTACAGTCGAGTATATAGCTTTAGAAATTCACCAGCATCAGCACCACCACCAGATGCTGATTCCGCGACAAAGTCAAGTAAAGAAGCGGTAGGTCCTTTTGGTATCTTTCACTCTCTCCCAACTCTATATATTTTAGATTTCTACTAAAAACTTGCCAAATTTTGCATGTGCCTCAGGTGTTTGTTAATCATGTTGAATATAGGATAATTTTTAATATATTTCCCCTTGACTTCAGGATGCTGTTCCTCTTAGACTGAGCAGCCACCAAATAACCCTGCTGCTTTCATCTCTTTGGGCACAATCGATTTCTCCCGCAAACATGCCTGAAAATTACGTAGCTATCGCTCACACGTACAGCTTGGTTTTGCTGTTTTCTCGAGCGAAGGTAATTTCAGGTTTAGTAATATCTTAGTAATCATATCATAAGCATAAAATTTTGCCACGAGATATAATTTGTAAATTATCTTAACATTATAATTTGTATTCATGAATAATGATTTATGTGTTGATGGTTCCTCCATTAGAACTCTCAAATTTCTTCTTGTTTTGGCACAGAATTCCTACCGTGATGCTCTTATCCGAAGTTTCCAGTTGGCATTTTCATTGAGGGCCGTTTCTCTTGCTGCAGGAGGTAACCTTCTAAAATACATCCTCCGACCTTAGTAGTTGACATTATCTTGCTTCCAAATCTTGGTTTTTGGCGTATCTATAGTTATGGTGAAAGACGGTAGGGTTACTTTCATACAAGTTGTTTGATGTTGAAAGGGCCATTTATTATTACACCATTTTCAGGGACTCTGCCACCATCACGTCGTAGATCCCTTTTCGTAATGTCAACTTGTATGATTATCTTTTCATCGAGGGCTTACAACATTCTTCCTCTTGTCCCACATGTGAAAGCTACATTGTCGGATAAAGTGGTAGGTCACTTGTCCCTCTTAAGTTTTTTCTTTTCTTTTTCTTTGTTCTAATAAACTTGCCAGTGTCCTTTACTTGAAGCCACCTTAATTCTTCAAATGCTTTAACATGTTCAACTATTCTTCTACCAATTTACCAGGGTCGCAAATGCCTAAGTATCGTTCTTTTATTTGTTAGGTTGATCCATTTTTGTGTTTGGTAGAAGATTCAAAGTTGCAGACTAGTGAAATTGGAGGACAAGAAAAAATCGTATACGGATCCAACGAAGACGACAGTTCAGCTCTGAGATGTCTTTCAGAAATAAAAATCAACGAAGACCAGACCACGGATTCCCTTGTTTCGGTTATTATTAAAAACATGGATAACTTATCAGATGTAAGTTTTATATTCCCTTGTTCAAATATCGAGGGGTGTTTATTACTGATATTGTCATAATAGCTTCTGTGTCGCAATGTTATTTTGTACAGCCTGAAGAGTCTACCACAAGACAGCAATTGCTCAAGGAATTTTTGCCTGATGACTTGTGTTCTATTAAAGGCCCATTGTTCCCGGATAGCCAAAAGGATGGACATAAAGTGGATCCTTACAATGATAAATCTCTAGGAAAGGTAAATTACTCTTACACTTTGTTTGGTTTAAGGAACATTACGACGAAAACAAATGATGGGCAAAAGGACAATAAAACCAAAGAGATGAAGAAAAATCTTGTACCAAACATAATGTCCTATACGGCCCTTTTTTCGTTGAGATCTTATCTTGTGTTTTGACCATGGTGCAGGCTGCTTCATTGTTCGCAGTAGACGACGAATCTCTTCCAGATTCACTTGAAAGTAGCAAACACAGTTCACAATTGACCATTGAAAATCCCAATCTCCTTAGTGTTGATCAACTTCTACAATCTGTAAGTTATTCTTCGACATGTGAATCACTTGCACTGGGCGATTCCATTATATGCAGGATTCTTTTATTTCGAGTGGAAATATGTTTTATTTTCTTTCAAACGCTTTACCTCTGTGCAGGTTTTGGAGACGGCACATCATGTAGGCAGAATGTCCGTAAGCACTGCCCCTGATGCGTCTTACAAGGAAATGGCCCGTCATTGTGAAGCGCTTCTGATGGGAAAGCAACAGAAAATGTCGTATGTAATAAACACCCACCAGCGATCAGGGAATTTGTTAACCTTACCGTCACAAAACTCTCGAGAAGACAAGCAAATATCGTCACAGGACGGTAGTTTGCACCAGGTACTTTTCTTACATCATATGAAATTCCCGGTTCATTGGTTTACCACGTTTTCTCCCTTGATTGTACTTTCTCTTTTTCTGAAAACGGCAGAGCGGAAATCCTTTCTTGGATCAGAACGTACCCGGACTTCCAATGAGACCGGTGAGTGGTCCTTCAGCACTATGTGCTGCGGAAATCCAACACTATCCTAGTTCATTCAGGCTGCCAGCTTCAAGTCCGTACGACAACTTCTTGAAAGCTGCCGGATGCTGATACCATCGGATGTGCCCTTCCGACCAAAATGTGTCGACGGTGCTAATAGTATATAAGCGGCATCGATCTTCGGGAAGAAGACAGTTTGATTGGCTGAGTTTCCTGCAAATTAAATTCATTTAAATTCTTTTGTTTTTCTTTCTTTTTCTTGTGTGGAAGTCACGCGGTGATAGCACCAGTGGGCGTATTCAAGCGTTTCCTACCGGAGGTGTGAATTTTTTAGCAAGATTTGAGGGTTTTGTAGTGCTAGATTAGACCCCTTCCATGTACAAAGATTACATTAATTTTATTTTTTTAAACAAAATTTTTAATATTAATTATGACGAGGAATGTGTGTTTATCTTCCTCTTTGTTCTGATTATTACGAGTGAAAATATGTGTAATTATTGACTAATGTGATGAGTGTTTGTGGTAATGAGAATTAATCCCATATTACCCAGTACTTGTTTGTTTAATTCTTTTAGATCAAGTTTCTGTATTACCATGAGATTGCTTCTTATAGTTTGTGATATGTTTTTATTCATAATTTGAAGTTGTGATTTATGTTATATTTCTATTGATTGGATAAATTCATGTTATAATGGATTTCAAACTTACTTATAAAGTTATTTTGAATCTGCTCTCTAAATTATTTCTTTAAAGTCAAATGATGTCACCCAAACACAACCTTACATTATTTCTAGATTTGCAAGAGGTATATTCTACTTATTTAATAAAAAATATACCTACTTGTCTGCAATTGGTTGAAGAATTCGTTGTGACTGCTAATGACAAGTAATATCCATCTCTATATAAAAAATGATTATATTCAATTCATACATTATTAATATATCAATATAAATACTTTAAATTCAAAACTTGAATACATTAACAAGTACTAAAAATATTATTCAAATTACTACTTCAATATAGTCAAAAATTAAATACATTAACAAATATAAGAAAAATCCTTCAAATTATTATATAGTAAATTAAAATTATCATAAAAAAGCTCAGGCGTTGCCGCTGGATATCAAACTGAAAATCTTTTAATTATGAGACCTCAACTTACGATTAAGATAAAGGCTCGTTCGTGACGAGACACTAAATTTGTCACTCCTTTAGTATTACACAAAGCAAAACGACTAATGACTGCTTAAAACGACATCGTCTCAGGTCTCGGACGCCCTCGCCCCCATATATTCTCAAGCCTCTAGCCCGGTGCTTCTAGACCTCCTGATCGATTCTTGCTCCCCAGAAACACATAGCGGTAAGAGTTTTCTCCCTCTGTGTATGTACATGCCCGTGTGTGTGTGTGTGTGGATGTCTTTCTGTTCTTTGTTTAATTGGGTGCACCGAGCTTCTAGGGATTCGATTTCTCATTTTCGTAAGTGCAATTTTAGGGTTTTGTACCCATTTTTATGCCTCTAGCTCTATATGTTTTATTATCTAAATGTAGAATGCATATGGCAACCATTAATCGATATTAAGGTTTCTTGATGCCTGTTTGAGTATTTAAACGATTTGCGTGTTTTGTCTCTTAATGATCGGATCTGTTTCATATGTGTAGAATCTTAACATGCGTCATATGTGCATTGGTTTACCTGATAAAATTGCATAAGTGGTCATGGTTATATTTTGTGGGAAATCCTTTACATTTTGTATGCTCAGTAGAAGTTAGAGACACTGTTAAGCTCATATTTTCATCTGTTCCTTCATGAGTCCTTGAGGTAATTGTTTTTCTATGGCTTCTTTACCTCGAAACTTGAATGTTGAATTTGATTTCCACACTTAAGTCTGTTTGTCTTCCCACAGTTTCAAATATATCTACTAACCTTTCCTGATAATTTGGTAGAATTTGATAGTTTTCAATTAGGTTCTTGAGTTATATGGTTGATTATTTTGTTCTTTATATGGATTTTGCAGCTTTAGGTAAAAATGGCAGCTAAGTACATCATTCCTTCGGTATTGGGATCCCTTGCTATTGCTTATCTTGGTGACTATTTGATTGCAGACCAGAAGATCTTTGGAGGTATGCGCTTGCCACTTTTTATGCATCAGGCATATGTTTTCTTTTTGATATTGTGACAACATTTGCATGTCTCTGTAGGAACTACTCCTAAAACTGTCTCAAGTAAAGAATGGTGGCTGGAGACTGACAAGAAGTTCCAGGCATGGCCCCGCACTGCAGGACCCCCAGTGGTGATGAACCCCATTAGCCGCCAAAATTTCATTGTCAAGTCCAGTCTTGATCAATAGAGTGCCACTTTAAGTCTTGGTTCTTTGTTTGCTTTCCGCTGCTATAGAATCATGGCTTTGTTACTGGAAAATGATTGATACATTGTGAGTGGATCCTTTGTTCAAATTTTGTTGTTTGGTTCACCACACCTCTCAAATGCGACTTTCCCGATGTGTCGCTTAATAGCTATAATAAGTGTTGTGCACTTCACATGCTTGTGGGATTGTTTCTTTAAACTATGTATGTTTGATTATCAGTCATGCCCGGTTACTTATTCTTACTGTTTCTGTTTGAGGTGTTTTCTTCTTGGATGCTTTGTTTTTTTTCCACCTTTTGCATTTAATATTTTTTGAGAGTATAGCGTTTGCTTCTTTATTTTGTGATGAGCTTAGTCCTTTTTCCTTTTTCTTTTGTGT
>JACFYI010000417.1:791375-803127 GCA_014898755.1 Handroanthus guayacan
TCATAATGTCTTATCACCACCCACTGCCATCTTCGAGTCCCATTGCCTTTTCTTTTGCCTTCTGTTCTTTTTGTAGATGGTGGATCAGATGTGTGGAATGAGGATGCTGAGTGTTAAAACAGCGTTAGTTAGTTGCATTTGATATGACAACCCAACCCATCATCCACTTCTTGAAGATTGTGGATTACAAAAAGCAAGAATCAGAACCTTCATTTAGCAGTTTTAATGCATTTGTGAAAAGTCTTTATTCTTCAATTGCTGTCTTGAGATTTGAGAGATCCATCTCCTGCTATTATAGTAAAAAGCTATTGACATATCATCCTTTGGACTTAGCAAGCAATATCCGGGTGGTGGTCATGCGTTCCATGGGAAATTTATTTCAATGTCTCTGGATAGGATCATGATGGTTTCAGTTGGCTTCTAGAATCCAAACACTCCCACTTGAGTCGTTGGCCAGTAGCATTGTTCTCTTTCCCTCCATTGTTGTCATGAAATGCTCAATTTGTCTTTAATTGGAGGTTATATCAACTGATTCATTCAGTCCCCATTCCACAGCTGGTCTATTTGAGCCTAAATCCATCAGTATTTTTTTCATTCTGGTTATTTGAACCTATGTTCACATCTAATATATAAGAAATTCAGAGACGACATCGAGGATATCAAAATATTAAATAAGAGGGTTATTGAAATTGGACTTTGGGTTTTAACTCACCCAAAAATTTCAAGAGAAAGAGAGTTGATGAAGACCATCACCAAGTGGTCCAACAACACAGGGTAGCTCAGCACTAGGGAGTAAATTCACTCTGATACCATTTTAAAAATGACTGCTAAGTCTACCTTATCTCTAACACTAATAAAGAGATAATTGTCCAGTAATTTAGTTGATGTGGGATTCTAACGAGGATTGATGAAGCATAAATTTATAAAAGCAAACAGTTAAAACCAGAAATTTAAAATTTCAACATACAACAAAGAATGTAAGAACCCAAGAATAAATGAACTATCAAGCCCATTATTCTGAAAATGTGAAACCAGTTAATTAATTCTAAATGTAAGAAGCCAAGAATAAATAAACTATCAAGCCCTGGCTGCAGTTGGTATCTTTCCAAATTAGACACACCAGAGGCAGATTATGTAGTATCTACAGAATGATTAATCTATACATTCGATTTTCTTCAACATACTCCAGTTAAAAAGATACAAACTAACAAGAAACAAGAAAAATTATAGCTACCAATTGATACGATTGTTCTCCATTAAATGAAAATCTATACCATTCAAGTCTTGCATGAACCTCTCCGAGTCAAGATCTTGAGAAAAGACTTCATTTTGTTGTGGAACTATTTCGGGCAAATATTCTTGGTTTTGCAATATTTGTTGTTGCGCCGCCGACTGTTGATTTGCATCATTAGGGACTTGAGTAGTACCCCTTTGAGTTGTAGCATTACTCCCAACATTTCTCTCAAAAATTCTACACAAAACCCAGTTCTCTAACTGCAACACAATAACACCAAACCAAGTATATATGAAATTAAAAACTAAAGCAAAATCCCAAAATACATAACCTTAAATCTCATCAGATAAATAAGAAAACAAAAGGCAAGAGAAGTTAAAACTTGCTTTCATAGAATCATTGCCGCTTGTTGTATGGCCTTGTTCGTTGATTCGAAATTCATGCATAATCCAGTTTGTTTTTCTAGCACTTGTTGGCTTCCGCTCATAGAAACAAAGAGTTCTCTCTTTGCCAATGGTCTGGCCATGACTACAAACAGGAGCATCCCCTCCGGTCTTTTTCCAATATCCACCAGGAGTGATTCGATTTGGCCTGTCACCGTTGAGGTACTTCTTGGTTCTTGGGGTGAAAAAATACCATTCGCTTTCTCTATTATTAATTAATGCATATTTTTCTGCAAGAATGTCATAAAACCCACAAAGTTTAACATCACTCTGAAAGCAAACTAAAATCTATATGTTACGTTGACAATTTATGGGAGAGTAATTTATTTTGATCACATGTACATGTTATTAGCGCAACATAGATATACACACGTATAGGTGTAAACAGATCGAATACACCGTAATCTTATTTGAACTAATTAGTAATCTAATATTCATGTTCGTAACCGATTAGTTATCTAATACTTGTATTCATATACGTGTCACAAATATTCAAGTAGTGATATTAGAATTTGTATTCTGTCGTTATCAAACAGATCGGATAAACTATATCTATATTCGTACACGATTAGCATATCTAACATTCAGTAATAATCACTCAAAAAACAAATTTGAATATGATTTTTTGATATCCACATCCCATTGTAATTATTCATATTTGTATTCATATTCGTATCTGAGGTCAAACATCAACTAATCTGTTGCAAATAATAATCCGTTTTAAATGCATATGAATAATATTTTATATTAAACAAATAAGAATGCGAACCGTAGTCAGATCATGTCTACGAAGAATAACACATACCTAGAAGGTTCTGAGGATTAGGGAATTTATAGAGATCTACTTCTTTGATTCTGTTGCAAGGTAATTTTAAATTCTTTATTTTCCTCATCAAATAAGACTGCACCAGCTCTTCATCAGTGGGTTTGAATCGGAATCCCAGCGGCAAGGACTCAATATATTCCTCCTCATTCAACTGTTGCCCGTCTTCTCTGTACATCGCTCCACACATGCCCGCCATTGATTACAATTCCTCGAGAAGAAGATGAAGAATTAATTATGCACTGCGAAAAGATCTTGCAAAATTAAAATATCGAAAGGAAAAAGGAAAGTTTGATGATGAAGAAGAAGATTGATTTTTTGGAGGGAAATACAAATTTGAAATATACATGACTCGAAAGGTATACTTGTATATATACACATAATTATGTTTGTTAATTGTGATTGGATGTCCTAATCCAACTATGTTACGGATTGGGATTGGCTAGGATATGAGATCAAAGGCGTAGATTAGAATTTTTTTTACAAATTACAAATATTTCAAGTATTTACCTACCATGACAATATTGACACGTGATCATCATCTAAATAGTTAATATACGCTACTTTATTTATTAGTAAATTAGTGCAAATTTATAATTTCTCCAGGTGTTTAATTGGTTTAATGGAGAATAATATTTTAATTAACATTTTTATTTAATTGGGTGTATTAAAAAGGATAGAACATAATTTTTTTCTCATAAGCCCAAAAAAAAAAATCCTATGAAGAATGTGACAAGAGATTCTTGCCAGGACACCTCAATAATTCTGCAAATTTGTCAAATGATCACATACACAAGAATCTAAATTTATATATTTCTGAAATATGAATTCAGACACCATGGGGAAATACAGAGCTTTAAAGAACTTAGAAATCATTTTGCAAATTCATCACAAGACAGACACACTGTGTTCCTTTTGATACAACATTCTTCACATCTTTCCTTAATCTAACATCTCCTCCATGATTCCTATGCAATAAGATTAGAATTGTTCCATTCATCATAAGTTCTTGATGTACAACAAGTGGATGGATAATGCAGCCAATTCGAGCATTTCAAGTGAATCGCACACCTTATCTGCGACCGTGACATGGCTTTCTTGTGTTGTAGAATACGGACTCTATTTAAGTTGGCTTCTGCTAATTTTCTGTGATCTCTTGTAGCATTTCGACGACCTTTTTCATTTTGGGCCGTTTGGCCGGTGTGCTATCTGTGCAGAGCAATGCTACTTTGAGAGCAGCAAGCATTTCTTTTCTCCAAGTAAATGATATTGTGCTAAGCCTTGCATCAAGAATTTGCTCGGGAGTTTCTCCTCTGGCCGAAGCACCATGAACCCACTTCACTAAATCGACTCCTTCGCCAAAAGCCTCGTCTACTGGGAGTTGTGTCGTGAGGATCTCAAGTAAAACGACCCCATAGCTATAGACGTTACCCGGTGCTGTAACTTGCATGGTGTATGCATACTCTATTGGACAAGTCAGAAATAAATAAACTTGTATTAGATAAAGCCAATGATGTTATCGTATGATTTATAAGAATTTGTCGAATGAAATACCTGGAGGAATGTATCCAAACGAACCAGCTACAGCACTGATGCTCGCTGTTCCTCTGGATGGATCGAGGAGTTTTGATATTTCAACTTCGCCAACCAGTGGATTAAGGTTAGAATCAAGAAACACATTGCCTGAAGAAATATCAAGGTGGATAATGGCCACATGGTGGAGGAATGCCAATCCTTCGGCCACTCCAATGGCAATAGAAAGTCTTGTGGGCCAGTCCGGTTTGTAATCTGGTTTCGTTTTAGAATCATGAAGAAATTGAGCCAATGTCCCGTTCGGAAAATACTGATGTAACAAAAGCACAGCATCTTCAAATACAACAAATCCAACAGGTCTGATCAAGTTATCATGGCAGAGTTTACTTAGCTTTTCGACCTCTCTGATCATTTTGTTCCGATGATGAACTATAGTTTTGTCCATCGATTTCAGTTTTCGAACTGACAAAATCATCCCAGAAGGCATGTCTGCTCTATAGACAGCACTAAACGTCCCGACGCTGAGCTTATTTGAATCTTTCATTATGGCTTTGGCTACAGCTTCAAAGTCTATAGCTTGTCGTAGGTTTTCAACAAACACGTTTCCTGCTACTATCACCGGCTTGTTAATAATCATCCCGTCTGCTGTTCCCTCATCTTTGGAAGCTTTTTCTAGTCTCTCCCTCATCATAAATAGGAAAACAATCACAGTTACAGAAGCAAAAACGACCAAACCGGAACCAATCACAGCTAATATGATCCTGTACGAAACCTTATGGTGATAAGCATCATGATCAGAACCGTTCAAACCTCCACACAAAACGTTCAAAGGCTCACCACAAAGCCCTTTGTTTCCAAGAAAGCTTGAATTCAGGCTTTTCTGAAACGGGATGAAGGAGGGTATCGGGCCACTGAACTGATTATTCGAGAAATTAACCTCGATCAAACTCAGCATCCCTTTGAGTGCAGCAGGAATGCTTCCGCTTAGCTGATTATTTGATACGTCCAACGATACGAGCTTGTCAAGTCGTCCTAGCTCTGCAGGAAGCTGTCCATGTAGGTGATTGCAGCTCAAATTCAGAGCAATCTGCAAGTTCTTGATATGACCAATCTCAGGAGGAATAGTTCCAGTAAGATAGTTACTCCCCAACTGCAACTCCAGCAATTTCCCACAGTTTCCAATCTCATGTGGGATTTCCCCTCTTATTGAATTCTGCCCCAGAAGCAAGAATTGCAATCGAGACTTATTGCAAATACCCTCCGGTATCGTACCATTGAATCTATTATTGCTCAAATCAAGCTTGCTTATATTCCTGCCCCTGAGAACAGATGTTGGAATGTCTCCAAACAGATTGTTCCCAGAAACAATCAACTCCTGCAGATTATTGAGTAAGCCAAACTCGGAAGGGACGGTTCCTGTGAAGCCGTTCGAAGCTAAATTCAAGAGAGTGAGATTAGAGCATTTGGAGAACTCTGTCACAATCTCCCCAGAAAGATTATTATTATCTGCTTCAAAATAAGTAAGGCTACTAATATTACCAATTTCTGTAGGAATCCCTCCAATCAAATAGTTATTCCCAATTCTAATATTTGAAAGGCCTTTGCATTTCCCAATTGATTCAGGAATAGTTCCATCCAATCTATTCTGAGTTAATACCAAATTTTCCAGCTTCTCCATAGCAAAAAGACCCTCAGGGATTGAACCCTCAAGTTGGTTTGAATGAAGGTTCAACAGTTGAAGCTCAGATACTGAACCTAAGTTATCTGGAATAACACCACTCAATTCATTTTCATACGCTGTAAAAACTCTCAGATTGGTTAAATTACCCATCCACATTGGGATAGAACCATTCAATCTATTTGTATAAAGCTGCAAATCCTGCAACTTCTCCAAATCCTCAAGCTCGTGAGGTATCATTCCCATAAGCATGTTATTGGAAAGATTTAGTGCTTTAAGATTTCTAAGCTTGCCCAACTCTAGAGGTATTGGCCCACCAAAGTGATTAAAAGATAAATCAAGAAACTCAAGTTCAGATAAGTTCCCAAAAGCTGGTGGAATATTGCCATGGAAGTTGTTGTATGAAAGATCAAGCCACTTGAGTGATTTAAGCTCAGAAATGAGAGTGATGTTACCTTGCAACCCATGATTAGAAAGATCAATCTTCTCCACAAATGAGTTATTTAAGTTGCAGGAAATGCCAGGCCAAGTGCAATGGTCTGAGTTATTTCCATTCCATCCAGATAATCTAAGCTCCTTCCCAATTTCTAATAGAGTAGCTTGATCATTGTGCACCTGAGTATTCACAAGTTGAGACCTTGAAAGCAACCCAAGTAGAAAAATACTTAACAAACTCAAAAATGGCATTTTTTTTTTTTTTCTTTTCTGGGTTGGTTTCAGTTTTGGAAAAAAGGATGAAATTGAAGATGGCTTTTTATTTTTATCCTCTCAAAAAGACCAAAGGGGAATCAAATTTGTGAAAAATAAGAGCATCTAGCATTTCTATGGTGGAGAGACAGAAATAGGCTATAGCTCAGACAACATTGGAAACTCAGAAACCAAGAAAAGCCTTGAACTGGAAAACCCACATGAACTTTTCACCTTTCCAAAATGGCCCATTTCAAGATTCTTGAAAATGAAGGAGTTCAAAAAGGAGTAAAATATACTACTTCCAAGGAATTCTTGATCAAAACAGAGACACTAGACAGACATAACATTACCCAAAATACACCAAACGCAGAAAAGAAGAAAAAGTAGCAATCTTGGGGAAAAGAGCAAAGTTCAAATACGTATGCCGGAGATCACACAAAATGTAAGTGCAAGGATTCTTGATGAAACCCAGAGACCGAATAAACATAAAAAAATTAGCTTCAAATTATAAAAACTAGAAGAAAAGGAAAAGAAAAAGCAGCAATCTTGCAGGAATAACAAAAGTTAAGAAACAAAGCAAAAAAGGATGTTTTTTTCGTTGGACGCAAGAAAATGCAGATGATGAAAGGAGAAGTGTAAGTAGAATGTTTAGGTAACAGCTTTCACAGGGTCAGGTGTTTGTTCTTTGTCAGTCAGTCTATGAATATGTAGTAACATAGAGAGAGAGAGAGAGAGAGATTCTTATAAGCGTATATAAAGGGAAAAAAGAAATTGAGTGTGATGTTACATGTGCAGAGAGAGCTTCACGAGAAATGAGCAGTCTTCAGTAAATGAGAGTAAATCTCAGTTCCACTGCGACGCTGGCTCAGTTATGAGCATATCGTTATGTGCATTTAGTTTAGTTGAGCTCAAGTAATGGAGATAATAAATGCAAAAATATTTAAAATTTTTCATGAGATTAATGTTGTATTATTGATACATAAATGCATGTGGTAATATCTAATTCTTGATTAATAAAAAAAAATAATCTTTTTTCTTTTCCAAGAGACCGATTATGTTACTACAATACATTTTGAAATTTAAACCCACGTGCCAATTTGTTCACAGGATGTGACGAACTTTCAAATTGTCCCTCTTCATCACATGTTTGTGCTTACTAAACCCGTCAAGTTAAAAAATAATATTTAACATCCCTTAGTTTTCTTACAGTTTAATTTAATAAAGAAAAGGTAATTAAATGACCATTTACTATTTAAGGTAATTACTAAGTGTACAAAATTCCGAATGTATTTGCCACTTTTAGGACAATATATTTCCTGGATGGAGTAAAATATCTTTTTATGTAGAATTGTTGAAAACCTAGGATTCCATCCATCCATGTGGGTTATTTTATGACATCAGGAATGTCATTATCACTGCAGCTTATTTAAAGTGTACAAAGCATATGAAAGTAGTTTTCAAGTGTTTCCGTTCATGCTCCAAGTATCTTCTGTTTTTTTTTTTTCCTGGAGAAAAAAATGTAAAATATTTCTTTATTTTTTCTAAGATTAAGAAAATGCTTAATGGGCGTAAAGTGTTTTTTATATTGAACTCTCATAACGAATTGAGAAGTTTAGTTGGGTTTTTTTTTTTTTTTTTTTTTTTAACTATGAATGAAGTGATAATTACTTGGGATTAACTACGATTTTTTAGATAGATGGTGTACAAGACATCAATTACTTGGACAGACAATTGGGGCCATTTTTTAGGACTTTAGATTGTCCAAACACTTTTGTAATGAAAGCACTCATGTCTTGTACATATTGTCGTTCTTGAACTTTTCAAACTTTGCTTCGTAATGGCACATCTTGTCCCTTCTTTGCTTGTTGTGATGATTTACCACTTAACTTTGTGGTGAAAAGTTATTTGTTTAATATTGAAATTGTACCACATGGTATTGTTCAATATTTATTTTATAAGTGATAAAAGTTAAAAGGAAATCCTCATCCTAATCAGTAATCATAGTTCAGATTGTATTTGATTAGTATTAAGATATTTCTCTAGTCAAGTGGGTTGACGGATTCGTTATATCCTACAAAATAAATAAATAAATAAATAAATAAAAATAAAAAATTGGGTCACTAAGATATCTTAATGATAGTTTTTAATGCTTCACGTTCAATATTTGGCTTATGACTCATGAGGACTATATCTTAGAAAACATTGATGATAAAGATAACTATTCAAAGTGTCATAGCTTCAAAATAAAGATGTCACCTCAATTTATATGATTCAAGATAACATGCTTAGACTCATTGTCAAGTACGAACATCTGATATTAATTAATATATTCATATCAAAGTGTATCAACTTTGATCAAGATATATAATGACTCTATTTATCATTGTCTAAGCGGCACATTTTGCATGCTGTACTAGTGACCATCTAAATGATGCTTATATGGCTATCCCATATAATATTAATGAGTTACATCTAATATAAATTGTTCATATTGAAAGCAAAAACAAAAATTGGATACGCAATAAAAATCCTTTCATACTTATAGTTTTCACAAAAGAAAAATGATGATCAAAGAAATAATAAACACAATAAAATAATTACACATTTGAACATAGTATAATGTAAACTATTTATAAATAGTTAAGACTGATGCATATATTATGACCCAATTGACCTTGTACCAGTAAATAATATATTGAGACATATTATATATATTATATGAAATTTTGGGGGGCCACGGCCCCTCCTAGCCCCCTTTATGTCCATCCTTGCACATGGTAGTTCCAAGAGCATGAGCATGGCGGCCAAGGGATCATGAGCTATGGGTTCATCATTACTCAAATGTGATAATATTAATCCAACAACTCATCATATGTACTTCTAAACCATTTTCTAATACACATGATTTAATCATGATATAATTCTTTTTATGGCATCAAGAATATGAGTGACTAAATCATGACTATATCAGCATTGATCTAATAACTTATTTAACCTTTTAATTGATTGAATTTGGATGTTAGGGATCAGAGAAAAATTTATCACAATTTTAATTCGACAAGCCTATATTGTAAGTTGACTATATTTGAAACAATCAAAATTTACATATTACTAAATACAACTGCTAATTTAACTTAATGTAATCGATAAATCAAGCTCGTTTTTTATTATCACGATAATAATACATTTGTATAGGTACCAGTGTGAAATGTCTTAAATAATTTTGATAACTTATCTCGATTCAAAATTAACCTTGTTGGGAGCACAAGAAAAATGGAGAATATGCATGTGTTTCCCGGTGAAGTACTTTTTTATTTTTTTGTGCATGATTGAATAATTCATCTCACTTTTGCTTTCAACTTTTTCTTCACAATAAAAGGACAATTACAAAAGGGCAAGGATTATTTATTTTATTTATTTATTTATTTATAGAAATCCAACCATTGTGATAGGAATAGGTATGGCAATGGTCGCATCCCTAGACAAGGTAGGGACAACATTTGTCGACTTTCAGGATGTAAGGAATCAAGATATTATAAAAACATAATAATTTTTCTTGATTTTACAAAATTTCGCTTATCAAATTTCATGGTTTCTTTATTTTAATTATTAGTGTATTTAAATATAAATAAAAAATAATGAGTTAATTTCACTTGATGATACAAAGGTCCATTAGAATATACGTAACGATCATTGCCATGTTATGCTCTCTCATTACTACGTAATTTTTATTATTTTTATATTATAAGATTGCTTTATGGGTTGGGTTTGACATAATCATGAGCTCAGTTAAGAATAAGCAGTGATTAGGGCGTAATTCATGCAGGAATTAAGGAACTGGCGGGAAATTGAATTGAGGCTGCAAAACCCAATGATGATGCCCATCACTTTTGATTACCACAATCAAAAAGATTAAAGATCTAATCATTTCATCAGGCTTTTAAGTTGTTTAATTACTTTTAAAAGTGTTGTTTTGGGTTAAGTAGAATATAATCCCTTTTATACAGTAATCGAAAGTTTGATTATAAGTTGTTATTAATCGTTAATATATAGTATTAGTTCATAAATAATTGATGTTTGTGACATTATAATCAAATACGGTAAACTAAAAAAAAAAAAAAAAAAAAATTGATTTTCTCATGAAGTTGTGATTTGATTTTATCGTAAAAAAAATCACAAAATTAATTATTCATTGGACTTAATTTGTCAAAGAATGACTAAGTCAAGTTGCAAAAGAGGGGAACATAAACCTAAAAGACCACATTTGGATGTCTCATTGTTGTGTCTGATTTGATCAAATACAATATTACATCATTATTATGAGAAAATTGCATTGGAATATTGGACAACAATAATCAATAATAAGATTTCCACATCTATATGTCTCCTAATTCTGATTATGGTGAAATTCATTAGAAATTTCACATAAATTTTGCCCATACAAACAAAAGATGTAGTTTTTATCATTGGAGTATCACTCCACATGAGCACATAGGAATAAATAGATATCCATGTAAGTGTTGAATAACTAAGCCATTTATTTAATGCACATACTTTGAGGTGTTGCAAATGATGCCTATACTCCAGCTCCTTTATGCCCCTACTCCCTCATCCCAAGTCAGCAAAAGTTGTACCACCAAAATTCCCTGTAGTTGTCTGTCCTTGTAAAAACTAAAACAGATATCATATCTCAAACCCCATCATCCCCTCATTCTCTCTCTAGGTATAGATGTTGCTTCATACAATCGCCAGCATAAAACTTCGATCGCATTAAGATATTGTTTGATTGTTATACATTAAATAGATTTTTATTCTAAAAAGACATTTTGAAAATGAAAATGAACTAATATATCAACTATATCAAATCTTTTGACTTTTTTTAATACGAGACAACATTAGATATATTTGTGTACGTACACTCTTTAAGTAGCTTGTTGGAGAGGATTTGACTCCACTAGACTTTCCCACCAAGATCATGTGCAAGGGTACATGGTGGGGGCAGCCACTTTAGCGGAAAGAAAAGGAGAAAAAATGGGAGGGGGGGGAGGTCTTGAGAAAAATAAAGGGAAAATCACTGTGGGAATCTCAAGTGATTGAGATTGGGGTACCACTTTATTGGACATGCATCATGACCCTTGTATCATGAATTGTCTCTCTTCTTTGAGGCAATATGGGGTCCCCCCATATATGGAAACTTTCATGATATTTACGAACTTCATTAATATGTAATTTAACAATATATTTTTCACATTTGCCTATTTGGGTTGAGTGGTTTGTGGGTTGAGTCCATGAGCCCGTACTTGTAAGTTGGCGGCCTTGGTCACTATTTCTAAGCGCAATAGAGCCCAAAA